>WNGS01163002.1:7765334-7785348 GCA_020271785.1 Procambarus virginalis | reverse complement strand
TAAATGTCATTACACTTCATTTGGTTATTTAATATTAATTATACATACAAGTTCATAGTTGCAGATATATTCTGCCATGAGTACTGTACATCTGACTCAACCATGACTATATTATGGTGTAGACAACGATGACAAACTCATATTTACTAAAAAAATTATGACATTATTATGCTGTTTTTGTAGTTTTATTCGCTCCATCAAATGGAATATGAATACCTCACAGCAGAACCTCTTGACGTATTAACAGCAAACTTAAGGAAAGCAAGAAGGGTGTATCACACCAGCAATTTACACTAGTCATATTTTATTACACTATATACACTGCTTTATTTCATTACTTGGATGGACGTTTGAGCTACATACTGTCGTGGGTCAAACATTGGGTCAATTGTGATAGGCCAACAGGACAGCACGAATCATTTCTTGAACTGTAAGAATTAGTTCAAGAAAGTGGTGCTGAACTTTATGAATGGTTACAGAGATCTTCAACCCCTCTCTATAGTAGTATTTTCTGGATTTATCAACTGAGAGACCATAGTAATAACGTAGAAAATTAGTTGTGTATCACAGTGTTCAGTTAATATTAATATGATTCTGTTAGTTCTTCAACTTAAATTTTACACATTTAACTTAAATATTTCTTCATTTAATCGTATAATAATAATTGTTTTTATGATGAATGCTTGTGTATTAATATTAAGGAATATCCTTGTGTCAGCCTGAACCAGTTAGCTTGCCGATAACCTTAATAATTCATTTGTTACTTTGGTGTGTGACAGGTGGCAGGAGTCACAGTTGTCTTATTGGTCAGTGATCTGAGTGATCAAACCAGACCTTTCATTCCTTGCGAAGCGGTCGTGGCAGGAGCGAGAGCGAGGGCAGGACCCCTCTTCCATTCCCTTAAATATGCTGCCCTGCCCTGTGCGCGCAGTGTCTACGGAACACGCTGCGCAAGTGTCTTTTTTCCCCACCAGAAATTCCTCTGCTTTCCAAGTAAAGCAGTGGCCATATAATTTGCCTTTGAGATGTCTAAAACTACTCTACTGATCTGTAACAAATAGTGAACAAAATTTCATATTAAATTTTTGGAGTGCAGTAAAGATTAATACAGGTTCTGCAAAAACCTATGGAGGAAATCTCAAACAGTACTGTTCTTAACATTTTGTCTAATACTGTATTGGCATATAAATATGTCAGAAATTAAAGAGGACTGACCCCTGACACACAGCTCTAAACTCTTCAGTGATTCCACAAAGCTCTTGAGGATGATAACTCCCCTTCGCAGCAATAAGTGTCCATCAAACTAATGGCACTTTACCTCAACAATGGTACATATTTCAAAGGAAATCTTTTGTATTGCAAATAAGGACTTTCACTATTCAATTTATTATGTAAATGCCTAATGTGTGAATTTTCAATTTATATTTTTAATTATGGCATCCTCACTAAAATGATGAACTAATCTGAATATAATTGACTACTAAACAAAATTAGTCATGTCAGGCAGTATTTCAGAATTCTTTTCATAGTTTCAATTCTTCATTTAATCACTGTATAACTATACAGACTTATACAATATGAATGACAGAGCTAAAATTGGTATACTGTATCATTACCAGCTCAATTTTAGTATCTGTATTGTAATTGTCCCCAGTATCTTTGATTAATAAAAGTAATGGATGAGAAGATCTATGTATGGGACAAGATCAACTACAGTACTTCTTTAAACAAATGCTGTGCCTTTTACAAATTATTACACAGGATTTATGAAATTTCTTTATTTTATTTTCATATATGCTATTGATACCAAAATAGTGTAGCTAGCTTCCTTTCTAATGACTTGCAAGAACCATCATCTTGCTGTAACTCTTCTAATGACTTGCAAGAACCATCATCTTGGTCTAATTCTTCTAATGACTTGCAAGAACCATCATTTTGCTGTAACTTCTGATGACTTGCAAGAACCATCATTTTGCTGTAACTTCTGATGACTTCCAAGAACCATCATCTTGCTGTAATACAGTACTTCTGATGATTCTCAACCACCATCGTGTTGCTGTAACTATTCTGATGACTTCCAATCACCATCATGTTGCTGTAACTATTCTGATGACTTCCAACCACCATCTTGTTGCTGTAACTATTCTTATATAGAAGTTAGCAAGATCTTCAGTACTGTACTCTAATATTCTTTATTTGTCATGTTGATTCTATGGGCAAGCTAATATATTACTACAGTACTTGCTTTCATTGTAGAAAAATCCAAAACCTCTATGTTTAATTGATTGCCAGCCGAGATCATACACAATAAACTATGTGTACAAAAAATCTCAAGCTTTCATCAGTAAGTTTTAAAAGTGAGTTTTGTATCATTACTTTCATTCTATTTTGTTGTCATATACATACTGTACTACAGTACATGACAACAAAATAGCACAGAACAAAAATGGAGTGAGAGTAATAATACAAAACTCCTTAGTTAATTTTAAGTGCTTGATTTCTCATCTAGAATTGTAAATACTGTACTGAAATGTAATACATGTGGTTTATAAGACCAGTTTTATTGAGTAATTGTCTCAGAATATATAAAGATTTAGTTTGTGTCATAAAGAAATGCACACTTTAGAATTCCAGAGCAATTTCTGAGCTATTTACATTTGGCTGCTCTCTCTTGTAAGATCCCATTATATCTTTGGACATTGACTGTGACATATACCATAACACCTATGGATAGTTTGAAGGATCAGTAGAAGGTCATAAAGTATTGTGTGAAGGGAGTCACTAGAGAATACTCATCCCAGCCCAGAACTCTTGCTTGTTATCACAGATAATTACCTAAGTGTAGTTACAGGATGAGAGCTACGCTCGTGGTGTCCCGTCTTCCCAGCACTCTTTTTCATATAATGCTTTTAAATTACTGACAGTTTTGGCCTCAGATCATCAACGGCCTCCAACCATTACAATGCTCTTGTAACCAGTTGAACTGTCTTGTTCGTGCTAATCATTGTCAACAAGTGGCAGCATTTTTACACATTTAAAGGTTTACTGACCCAAGCCAGTACATGTACTCTCTGACTATTATCCAGATGTGTTGTTTCCAGACTAGGACCTGTTTTTATCCTTGAAATTTTATGTGCAGTGTGGGCCAATGTATCTGTACTGTGGAATTAGTGTTAAACTCATTCATACGATATTCAGCGGTCTTGGGACTGAGAGCTAAGTGTTAACTGACAGTTACATTAAAGATGTCATATTTTAGTCGACCTGTAAGAAAAAAATTGATAAAAATATAAATGTGTACTCATCCTAAGGACATTTTTATGCAAACAATGAGTCACAGTAACGTGGCTTGAGATATGAAGACTAAACCACACACCAGAAAATAAGAGGACGACGACGTTTCGGTCCGTCCTGAACCATTATCAAGTCAATTGTGACATTTTTATGTTCTCACAAGATGAAAGATGATGTTGGAGCTAGAAGAGATGCTACTGAGGAGTTAAGGTGTGACACAAGATGCTGAAGTCCAGATGCAAAAACTTGACAATGTCTACTGGACTAGCATTTTATTAACACAGACAGGTCTGTTTGTGAACCCCAACCCATGGGGTTCCCATGGTTTAACCCATGTTTGACCCATGTTTAACACAATATGACCCTATAGGGATACTGCACTTGAAAATTTTCCCCGTCAACATGCTGCATGCTGGTATACCTGACTGCACGATTCATTTCCAAGTACACGATAGGATCTCACTTAAGGGTTCATCCAAATAATATGGCTCAGAAACAACCTTTTCAAAAAAAGCTTAAAACCAAATTTTGTTATCTCTGGCAACAACAATATAAAGGTAAGGTTGATACGGTGTGATTATTAATGTACAAACCCGTTATGTGGTCCAGAGTGGAGCTAGCTGGCACTGCATACAACTTATGACACATTTACAACATGAAAGAACTCATAGACATTAACATTATGGCACAAAACAAAGCACAGACAACAAATAATGATATATACATTGTGTATCATGAAATATTCATATAAACATTTAGATAACATAACTCTGAAGATAAATACAAGCTAATACACCAAGGGCAAAGTTGCAAGGTCTCGAGTATCACAAGGAAAGTGTTAGCAGTGCTTCTCACTCTGCTGATGCACCAACAAACATACAACGATGCATGTACAGTATATGTATATGTATATATATATATATATATATATATATATATATATATATATATATATATATATATATATATATATATATATATATATATATATATATATATATATATATATATATATATATATATATATATATATATATATATATATATATATATATTAGTATATATATATATATATATATATATATATATATATATATATATATATATATATATATACACACATACATACAAACATACACACTGGTGTATATATATATATTTTTCATTGCCGAAATCTCAGATTTACAAGGGAAATTTGTGTTCACTGGTATGAATACGAAAACTTGATGAAGACAGAAGGAAATGTACAACATAAAAATGTTGCAAAACATAGCCTTACTGTATTACAGGTATCTTGTACTGTATTGTGTAAATACTTTACTAGATTATATTATGTAAATACATACTCTTGTTATAGTATATTGTGTACAAACTGTATTGTAGTGTATTGAGTACTGTATTATTTGGCATTGTGTAAGTGATATATTAAAGTGTATTGTTACATACAAAATTATAGTGTATTGTTATGTACTGCATTATTGTCTATTGTTACTTACTATATTATAGTGTAAGAAGTGCATTATAAAATACTGTGGCAGTACTGTATTATGGTGCATTGTGTAAGTGTTTTATTATAGTGAAGTGTACTGTGAATGTATTGCAACATATGTGACATACTGTATTATGATTGCAAGGTACTTGAGCCTTTTGCTGCAGTGTGCTGTTTATTCAATTAAAAACATTATAATGTATAATGTATAGCATACTATTAGCATACCATACTATTTGTATAGCATACCAAAGCATACTATTACAATGTGATGAATCAATATTGCAGAATATACTGCTGAAAGGTGACATGTTAGTACTGTAATGTAAGTGATATTGTTAAGATGGATTGCAACACTACTTTGAGTATGCTGTTGCAGTGTGTGACAATACTGCAGAGAAATACATTTGTAAAACAGTGTGGTAATACTGCTAAATATGGTGAATAATTGCTGGGAGATGTGCAAGTACTGCAAAGAACAATTTGATCGCACAAAATGATGTACGGTAATGGAAGTCATTCAGGTGTTGCCATGTTTAATGTACAGTACAAGTTGTATAAAGATGGGTGGGGTGTGTTGCATCGTAATGCATCAGGTGGAGTGTTTCAGGTGAGTTCACACACACAGATCAACACCTTTTACAAAATATTTTTCATCTTCCATTTCTTTCCCACTGCTTTTGGAATAAGGTTTGTACACTATTTGTTTATTGGTTTAATGTGGCCTAACCTTGGAAATCGCACAATATTATTATCACTAGCGTGATTAGTTTCCGTTATGGTGCTTAATCAGTTTGTGTTTGTGCAGAATGAAGCATACTAGTGTTGCTTTAGAACACAGATGTGCATCTGGTGGCCCACATGTGGTCTTTAAGAAGCACAATTGTGGCCATCAATGTCTTATGCACTTAAGAAAAAACACATTATTATTAATTTATGATTGAATATCTTACAGTGCCTTTACTCAGTTTATTACTTGTACAGTCTACAGCTTATTTTTCAGGCATTAATATTTTTGTACTTTACTGTATTAAGAAACCTGATTTAAATACAGTACTAAAATAAAATATTAAAAATGAGAAATAATACTATTAAGACCTGATGTGATGTAGTCCATTAATACTCTCTGTATCATATAATGACATCTATAATCCCAACATTAATAAGCTTGTTTCAGACAGTGCCATGAATTTTACTGTGAAACTAATCTCTCAATGGCAAGTATATTGTTTATTTTCAATGTATAAACACAAAGGTAAACACAAAGTGTAAGGCTAAATAAGATCTAGTCTATATTATATATTGGTAACTGCTGACAGCCTTTTGTAGATTATCAAAAGTACTTTTATTGCATGTCAATGAGATATTAACATTTGCATTCCAATGAGGCTTAAATGCATCATCCATCTCCGACAGTAAATATACCGATGATGCTTAAATGCATCATCCATCTCTGACAGTAAATACACCGATGATGCTAAAACACATCATCCAATTGCTATTCATATACATTCGTATATTCATCATTGTCACACAATCTACAGTATTATAAATTCACATATTTTTCATCCATTCTCTACAGAATTCATTTGCGAATATTTTGACATGAAATTTATATTTATAACCCAACAAATAATTTAGAAAACGTAAAATGATTATAAAATTTTTTTGCATCACTGAGCAGCCCAGGGATCCCAGAAGGTTTATGGTCGGGAACATGCAGACAGACGACACCACCAAAGTACTCACCTAGTTGTACTTGCGGGGGTTGAGCTTTGGCTCTTTGGTCCCGCCTCAGTTAATTTAACATAAAGTGTTAAATTATGAGATTTAAATTCAAACAATTTACTACTGTATTTGTATGAAAGTGTGTATCAAAAAGATTGAAAATAAATAAAATTAAAATAATTGAATCCTATGGGAATGTAGTGTTCTAAATTCTAATTTACTGTACTGTACTTCCTTTATTCATGCTCACTCTAATGCAGAGTAATTTAGTTCCATCTGCCCCTTATTCTGCATGAATTGTTATCACTTCACATGTTCACTACATTGCAGTATTGGTACTGTATACAGTCCATCATATTATTTTGTATGTTTTAAAAATAGGGTGTTGTGAGCAGTGAAATGTTCCCTCTCTGAGCCAGACACTCAGGTGCTTCCATAGCCAGCTTCTATACTGTGTAGTATACCCAGGACTTATATCACTCACCAGGCTCTCTTGATTTTGATTCCCATCATGGCAGATTTCTTTGCAAGTGATTCTGCCATGTATTGAGGGAAGGGAGACAGTGATGAGTCAAACTCAATCCACCACTGTATGTACCAGCTCGAAGTAATAGAGTACAGTACTGGTACAGTATAGGAGGCCTGGTCAAGGACCAGGCTGCAGGGACGCTAAGCCCCAAAATCATCACAAGGTAACTGTACAAAAGAATGAATCATTTCCAAACACCCCCTGCAAGTGAGAATTAAAAGTATTAAGTCAGACTAATAATCATTCCGCAAACTATTGGTAAAGAAATATCAAAGAGTCTGGCTCATAAAAGAGTGTTTCACACTCTAATCCTTATTTCTGAGCTAAGGCCCCTTGGAAGTTCCTTAACAAATTATCCATGGCAAGCAAAACAAAAAAAATAAAAAATAAATAATGACAGGGCACTAACCTGAGAAGAGCAGCCAGAGAATGATGGAGAAGTCAAAGGAACCAAGTTGCTAAGCCAGAGCCACAGTGAGGGAAGATGGTCCAGGGTGATGCATCACAACTGGGGATAAGGTCCATTAGGAAGATAATTAGCAGCAAAAATCCAGCTCAATCTCTAAAGCCCAATGGCTTTGATGCTCCAACAGAATATAGTTGAGCAGAAAGCAGTTATATGCCCTATTTCTTTAGATCTCCTTGTGGTTGCAACCTAGATTGACTAAGCTTTAACATCTCAAAATCTAGGAGAGGCAAACCTTGGTATGCGAAGCCAAAGAGCACAGGCTGAGTGAGTAACAGATCTGAAAGCAGCAGTAGCAAGAAGTCCAAAAGTACTGACAATTCCTTGGGATAGGGATACAGTGTATGATTCACAGCAGCTCAGATAATTGAAGAATGCAAGAATGAGAGGGTCACAACAAAAGGCAGGCAGAATAGTTGGAATTCTCTCATTGTTGGAGAGAAATGACAAAAGAAGCTGCAACTGGACCAACTGATTGCCAAGACCAAATACCAAACTCTCTGCTTGATGAAGAGCATTGAGCTCATCAGTCTAACTGCCACTGGCTAGCACAAGAAGAATCAACACCTTAAAAGTAGTGTCTTCCAAGGAAGGAAACTTTAGAAAACAAGAAAATAAAAGAACAAGAAAAGATAAAAAGTCAAGTCCAATGACCAATCAGCCTCCAAGAAGCATGTGATGAACAAAGATTTAAATCTCATAAAACAACTAAGTAAACGAGGCTCTGAAAGATCAGACCATTTTAAAGTGCTGGTGAGTAAAGAAAATGAGAATTATGCTGGTTGTGAGCCATAATGTAATGCTCAACCAATAACCAAGAAAAAATAATTGCATTGCCACCAAAAGTATAAAGATTGGTGGAATACAAGAAACAGTTACAGTACGTACTTAGCAACCTCATACTGGAGACTAAAAGAAGCAGAGAGATTGTGGAGATCCTACCTACCTACCTCCCACACAACTGACCATAAAACAACCCTAAAAACTCTGCATGCAAGGGAAGCATGTTGAAAATATATACCATACAGTATCCACCAATGATCTACTGGGAATGAAGATCAGCATATTTGACCAGTTAGGTCAGTTCAAAAACTGACTCTGGGAACTAGGGCTGAACTCAGTCCACAGATCTCACAACTTCACCAGCATGGTCCGTTGATATATTGCAGTTGACTANAAGTCTTGTTGAACCACATAGTGTGAACAAAGCGCCGTGGGCCAGGTGTAGAATCGTGGGCCGCAGGCTGGTGGGAATCACTAGTTGTTCAACATTTGCCCAATCGTCCTCGTCCTTCAGTTTACTGGGTCTATACCTGCGATAGAGTATTTCGTTCTCCATAAAGAACCCAGGAACACTGTCGGATTGGGTTTCAGCCTGAAAGAATAATGGTGTCAATGTAAGATCATCTCTCTGTAACTTACGGAACTCCACCGCGGTCAGGTTAGGGGGTAGTTTCGAAGGGTCCTGAGGGACAGCGGTAGCAGTAGAGTCGGCTGGCTGTGGACGTGCAGCTTGAGCACGGGTGGTCACCATAACAGGAGGAGAACCTTCATCACTCTCTTGAACCTTTACTGGGAAATGTTCAAAAATCGGGTTATCCACCACAGAGTTGCTTACCTTGGATATGTCCTTGATGATCAGGTTGTTTGGTTGTTGGTCTTCTGCCAAGTCGTTGCCCAGGAGAAGTTGCACTCCAGGCATGGGAAAAGGCTTTTCCCTGACGGCGACTTGGACTTCACCGGTCACGAAGGGACAATCCAGGTAAACTCGGGCAAGTGGATAAGGAGTTGTAGCAGTAAGGTCAGTGATGAACACAGTCTCTCCTGTGTAGGCGACGTTGGGCACAGCCGATTTCAAAACGATCGATTGTAGAGCCGCTGTGTCCCTTAGGATCTTAAGTCCGAAACGTCCCTCTGAATCTGAACCACGGGTAGAGATAGTTCCTGGATAGAGATGCTTGGTAAAGAGAGAGAGATCATTAGCATGAACACCAACATTCATTACAGGCTTACCGGACTTAGGGTGAGTAGTTTTAGACTTAGGGGGTTCGACATTACCTTTAGATTGGGACTTGCTACATTTGTCAATGGAGTGTCCATATAATCTACAATACCTGCAGTACAGTTGAGAGGTACCTTGATCTGGGCTCGCTTTCTCGTAACTGTACCAAGACTTTCTGGTAGGATCTGGAGTCAGCCGGTGGATGAGGCTGTAAGTGTCAGCTGACTTCGCACACTTCACTAATTCAGTCTCTTCCTTGTCTGCTAAGTATAGGCGGACAGGAGGAGGTACACGTCTCAAAAATTCTTCAACCAGTATGAGGTTGACAAGTTCTGAAAAAGTAGAGACATGTGCTGCCTCCAGCCATTTCATGAAATATCTTCGTTTGGTGTTAGCAAATTCTAAGAAGGTGGTGGTACTTGCCTTGACGTAGTCACGAAACTTTCGTCGATAGCTTTCGGTGGAGAGAAGGTAGGCGTCCAACACAGCTTGTTTCAGGGTGGTGTAGTCGTTTTCCGAAGCCAAAGTGCTGAGTGTGACTGCTGCTCTACCTGTTAAATGTACTCTGAGAAGGGTAGCCCATTGGTCGTCAGGCCAATTAAGTTGAACAGCAAGGGTCTCAAAAGTGGTAAAGAACACATCAACCTCCGTTTCGAGGAACGGGGGCATTAACTTACTTGCATGGGAGATATTGAAACTGGGAGGAAGACTAGCTGCCGCTTGTTGGAGTTGAGCTTGGTGTGCAGCGTCCCTCGTGAGTTCTCGGTCACGACAGTTTAGAGCTGCTTCTGCCTGTCGTTTGTCGTGGTCGCGTTGTATCTCGAGTCGCTGTTTGTATAAGGCCAACTCACGTTCACTTTCTTCCTTCCAGGGCAGCTTCAGCTCCTGAGGGCAGCTTCACGCTTTGTTCTTCCTTTCTCAGGGCAGCTTCACGCTCTCTGCTTGCAGCTGCTTCTTGTTGTTGCTGTAGCTCGATCTTGGCAAGTTCCAATTTGAGCTTTATCGCTCTCAAGTCATCTTTATCTGAAATAATGTGCTGTTCATGGGTAGAAGAATCTATAATATCTTCATCAGCAAGGTGATCCAGTATCATATTATTAATGGTAAATTTGTTGGCTCCATCAGGAACTTCTAAGTGATACTCATGTGCAAGAGTTAACAAATCGACCCTCTTAGCGTGACGTAAGGTCCCTATTTCACTTTCTGGATTGCTTTGAAAACTTGTAAGCGGAACATGGTGAAAATATAGCAAAACAAAGGATATGAATATAGTGAGAATGTGGCGAGTGTCAGAAACAGGAAACGTGGCAACTGATACCTATCCTGTGGAGAATTATTAATAATTAAAGTAAATTCAAGATGGTAAATGAATAAGGTCGCAGGAAATCTTGTACCTGGTACTCACTATGGGAGGATAAAGGCAAGAAAATCCTACTAATTAGTGAAAACTAATTTTAAAATACAAGTGAAACACTAAATGGCTTCAAAATAAATGAGGTAGTCCAAAAAATGTAGTCATACCTTGCCAAGTCACTATAGAACATAAGCAATGGTACCCACTGAAATTGAATATGGTATTTACAGAATTAGCGAACTTTTGTGCTCAAAAGAAAGAACGCCAATTCCCTACCTTAAGTAAATACCATCAGTCTGACCGACGAGTAGGGGTGCGATGTGTCAACTGGTGACGAGAACTATCGGCGAGGTCCCAATTCGCCAATAATAGTTCGTGCTAGAGGATCTAAAGCCCTCTTTTTCCTCCTAGAGTCGGATTGCAGGACTTGGGTGCTATTGACCCGGAGACAGACCACAGTACCAGGGTACCTATGTGATAATCTGTCAAAAAGTGAGAAATATTGGGGGACAAAGATGTTAAACACGGAGGATAACACGGAAGGGGGAGACGACCAATTAAGAGTATGACTGCGGCCTACAGTCACCACGTAATCCAAAGTTGTCTCACTCTCACCATATGCTATTCCCGTAATGTACAATATACACAGCACCATATAAAATAAAGAATGATTAATGTGAATAATGGAAGCAAGGGAAATAAGAGCCAAGTGCGCTTACCACAATTACCAAACCTGAGTGAAGCTCCGTGGACAGATCTCTATTTAATAGTGACTCCGTGGACAGAACTCCATTTAATAGTAGCTCCGTGGACAGAACTCCATTTAATAGTAGCTCCGTGGACAGGCCCCCATTTATATGTGACGGTAACGAGTTGGAAATGGTGGTCGGCAGTCTTCCAACTAGCAGGTGTCAGTGCTGGGCCACATATAATATAAAAAAAAGAAAAGGAAAAAAAAGAAAAAAAAAAAGAATGACTGCGTGATTTGGTAATCTGTGGTAAGGTTGGAAAGACGAAAAGCAATAATAAAAAATATGGATTTTAATAACAATAAAAAACACAAATTGAAATAAATGCAAAATCTTGGCTTACTGGCAAAAATAATAAACAATATAAACATGAAAATAGATTACGTTAATGGGGAGGAGAATTGATATACAAAAGTAAGTAAAATATGAATGCTGGAATATATGCACTAACTATGAACCTCTATTTGACCACACAGAGTGAGTCACTTAGGAGTTCACAGCTTGCGAGCACACAATATTCTGGCTGGCAGAAACGTAAGGGACTCCAACAATAACTGGTGAGGTCTTGTGATTGGCGGGGAGCCGGAGTGGAGTGTTGGTTGGCGGCCAATGAGGAAGCTGGATGGTCGCAGTCACTAGTTAGGCCGTTGCAGGGTTCGGCGCGTCGACCAGGTGCAGCAGTGGGGGGGAAGGAGGGAGTTGCTGGTACGTGTGGCGAGCTTATAATACGTTTAGCCACTACAAAACGTATCATGTACGTTGATGAGGACAGGAGTGATTCGCAGAAATGGCAGGCTAAATCTCTGATAAGAGATTATCGTCACAATATATATATATATATATATATATATTATATATATATATATATATATATATATATATATATATATATATATATATTATATATATATATATAATATATATATATATTGATTTTTTGCCGCCAGAGGTGGATAGTTCATTAAGCATCCCCCTATTCACCCGTGAGCGGTGGTTTATTGTGCACCCCGAACCCCGACCAGTTGTGTAAGCGGACCCCGACCAGTTGTGTAAGCAGACCCCGACCAGTTGTGTAAGCAGACCCCGACCAGTTGTGTAAGCAGACCCCGACCAGTTGTGTAAGCGGACCCCGACCAGTTGTGTAAGCAGACCCCGACCAGTTGTGTATGCAGACCCCGACCAGTTGTGTAAGCGGACCCCGACCAGTTGTGTAAGCAGACCCCGACCAGTTGTGTAAGCAGACCCCGACCAGTTGTGTAAGCAGACCCCGACCAGTTGTGTAAGCAGACCCCGACCAGTTGTGTAAGCAGACCCCGACCAGTTGTGTAAGCAGACCCCGACCAGTTGTGTAAGCAAACCCCGACCAGTTGTGTAAGCAAACCCCAACCAGTTGTGTAACTGCAAGCCTAGTATGAACGAACCGACAATAAACATACTTGAACGTGAAATAAACTTTAATGTTTTTTCGGCAGCTTTATTTGCTTAGTTTCCGAGCTGTTTTCTTTACCGTGTATGTTGTAATAAACTATTCCTATATCTACAGTTGTTTCTGCCTGTGAAGATTATTAAACAATGGTGATTATAAGGGCGCGGAAGTTCAGCCTGGCCAGGGCCGCCAGCAGCCCTTGGGCCCGCCCCGGCAGCTCCCAGTCTTTAATTTGGCACCTTGTGGCACCTTTGTGGCACCTTGGTATAAGCCTAATATGTATATATACACTGGCTGCCTGTCCCCCTACACAATGATTTATTATTACCTATTATTTTATAATTTAATTTAAATATTAAATAAAATAATTTATTTAATTATTATAGTAAGTACTTAATAATTTAATAATAAGTAGTAAGTACATAAAAATAATTAAAAAGTACAGTTTAGTCAAAAGAGATTCCTAGATTGGAGTTCACTACCAAATTTCAATATATCCAAGTATTTTTAGTGTGAAATGCTGTTATTATATGCATAAATTGTTGTTTTAATAATATTACGCTGAACCACTTGGGCTGGACGGCAGAGCAACAGTCTCGTTTCCTACAGGTCCGCGTTCAATCCCCGACCGCCCAAGAGGTTGGGCAAAATTCCTTTCCCCCGTTCCAGCCCAAATCCGTATCCTGAATGTTGTTATAGATTCAGCTACTCGGAACAAGTTCCAAGTAGCACGGGCTATGGTGAGCCCGTAACTTACTTGCCACAGGAGCTGGGCAAGAAGCACGGGCTATGGTTAGCCTCGTGGACAGGAGATGTCTCCCGTCCGTATCCTGATCCCTTCCGAGTGCTATATAATCGTAATGGCTTGGCGCTTTCACTTGATAGTTCCCCCACCCACCCTGAATAATATTACGAGAGCAGTATTTACGGGCTATTCATGCCCGTGCCACCTCTTGGTGGCTTAATCTTCATCAATCGAGAGCAGTACGTCCTAACCAGACATTATATGATGATATCCTGAACAGTTGATAAATAAAAGTAATTGCGGAACTCCAGTTATCTAATACTTATCATAAATGGTATAAAACCTTATCATAAGCCAAGGGATTTGTAGATCAGTGAATTCAGTGACTTCTGAAGTAATAATAACACAGCTGATGCCATCTGTCGGCAAAAGAGAACACTATCAACTGGCTGGTCAACAGTGGCCAAAAGATACAGCTTACGCCATCTGTTGACATCAAATTACACCTATAACAAATTACCCTACAAAATACAACTAACGCCATCTGTTGCTTTTCCAACGCACTATAAATAGCCAAACAGCAACCCATAAGGCGGGTTGTTGTGCTCGGGTAGGAGGTTCCAAGCTCCGCCCACAGATGGTATGAGGTGCATAATAAATGGCATATCATTGGTAGAAACTCTTTGTTGACATTCACACAACAGCCAATCACAGGAAGGGATCAGCTAAAGGCTCCATCCACTTAATAAATCATCTTTATTCAGCACACCATCCTTGCTTATGACATTCTGCTTCAACTTTAATCTACCTAAAAAGTTAAATGTTAAGTATTTAAAAGTATTAATATAGTGATAATTAAATACTGTAGGATGTAACGGGTGTTACAGAAACATGGGCTGGCTACCTAACTTGTGACGTCATCAGTGGGTGTTGCCTCACACAAATAATATCGGCGATACAATGCCTCCGCCCAGCTCTTATTGGTATACATTATTCAGTTAGATGGAAATTTCTGTCTTGTATAAAACAGAAATTGTTGTTCTTTTGTACAACAACAATTAAGGTTATTGAGCAAAAGGACGTATTTCTTATTTTGCATTTTATTCATATAAGCGTTGGCATTCCCCCACAACAGCCAATCACAGGAAGGTATTTGTTGGAAACTCTGCCTTCAACAAAGTTGATTCCTAATGAACTCTAACAATAAATTCGTTTAATAAACGAGTATTTAGGGTCAAGCTACAGATGAACATTATAGGATAACGGTGTTTTAGCTTGCAGCTTCGTTAGAATGAATCCCTGGTCTTAATTTTAAAAATAAAGAACTAGAAGCGTACTTTATTGCTACCTTTTCGAGAAATAAATCCCAGTCTCATATTTGCGAACATTTATGCATTGATTTTTTGGCTTAAGTTCTTATCATAATCCCTTTTGCAATCTCAACACCATCTGGCTCGTATCTTGTAACTACCCTCGTTACTTAGCCTCAAAACCTTACATTTGTCTTACATATCCTCAACAGTAGATAAAAAAAAGTAATTGCAGAATTCTAGTTACCTAATATCAGCATGGTATAAAACCTTATTATAAGCTACCAGACGTATAGATCAGTATTTAAAGTAATAATAATACATTATTATTAATGTAATAATATTATTAAAATAATAGTAATACAGGTGATGCCATCTGTCGGCAGATAAGAACACTATCAACTGGCAGGTCAACAGTGGCCATAAGATACAGCTTACGCCATCTGTTGACATCAAATTACACTTATAACAAATTACCCTACAAAATACAACTAACGCCATCTGTTGCTTTTCCAACGCACTATAAATAGCCAAACAGCAACCCATAAGGCGGGTTGTTGTGCTCGGGTAGGAGGTTCCAAGCTCCGCCCACAGATGGTATGGGGTGCATAATAAATGGCATATCATTGGTAGAAACTCTTTGTTGACATTCACACAACAGCCAATCACAGGAAGGGATCAGCTATAGGTGCCATCCACTTAGTAAATCATCTTAGTTCAGCCCACCAGTCCTGCTTATGGAATTCTGCTTTAACTTTAATTTACCCAAAAAAGTGAATTGTTAATTAATTAAAGTGTTAATAAAGTGATAATTAAATATTGCAGGATATAACAATGTTATATAAAAATGGGTTGGCTACCTAACTTGTGACGTTATTATTGGGGGTTGCCTTGACACAAATAATGATACGCTGCTCTGCCCTCTTATTCGAGTAAATTATTCAGTTAGATGGAGATTTCTGTCAGGTGCAAAACAGAAATTGTTGTTCTTTTTCACAACAACCTTGTTGTTGTGCACAAGGACCTATTTCTTAGTTTAAATTTTATTCATAAAAAGAGTGTTGGTATTCCCAGCAACAGCCAATCACAGGAAGGTATTTCTGGAAGCTCGGCCTCCTTATGGACTCAGCACATCGCTCTAGCTCATGGCTCGCTGTTTCATCTCTTGTATATACAAACTATGACTTTTTTCGATTACTGTTATAATTAATAATATGAGATATAAAAGTTTTTACACAAAATGGCTAAGTTCTGCCATTAAATGGACTTTGTCTGGTATACATACAAACATACACCAATTTATTACCATTGATCCATTATTAATTTCAATTGTATACTGTCTAGTTTTTTTCCTCTCGCCATTACTTGGTGCAATATTTGAAAGTTGTCTATTGATTTATCGATCTATCTGTTATCTTGTATTTATATTTATAAGTTTCTGTACTTGGAAGAAAACTCTGCATTGAATTGGGACTAATTTATTAAATAATATTATTTGGTATTAATTAATATTTACAATTATTATTAATTACAATTATTTATAGCTTAGATACTGGTTGATACCTGGTTGATGGGGTTCTGGGAGTTCTTCTACTCCCCAAGCCCGGCCCGAGGCCAGATTTGACTTGTTGGTCCACCAGGCTGTTGCTAGGAGCGGCCCGCAGGCCCACATACCCACCACAGCCCGGCTGGTCCGGCACTCCTTGAAGGAAACAATCTAGTTTCCTCTTGAAGATGTCCACGGTTGTTCATGTAATATTTCTGATGCTTGCTGGTAGGACGTTGAACAACCGTGGACCTCTGATGTTCATGCAGTTTTCTCTGATTGTGCCCATGGTACCTCTGCTCTTCACTGGTTCTATTCTGCATTTTCTTCCATGTCGTTCACTCCAGTACGTTGTTATTTTACTGTGCAGATTTGGGACCTGTCCCTCCAGTATTTTCCATGTGTATATTATTTGATATCTCTCTCGTCTCCTTTCCAGTGAGTACATTAGGAGAGCTTTGAGACGATCCCAATAATTTAGGTGCTTTATCTCGTCTATGCGTGCCGTATATGTTCTCTGTATTCCCTCAATTTCAGCAATCTCTCCTGCTCTGAAGGGGGAAGTGAGTACTGAGCAGTACTCAAGACGGGACAACACAAGTGATTTGAAGAGTACAACCATTGTGATGGGATCTCTGGACTTGAAGGTTCTCGTAATCCATCCTATCATTTTTCTGGCTGACGCAATACTTGCTTGGTTATGCTCCCTAAACCCAAATTAGCACATCTTGTTTTTAAATTAGCCCAAAAAGTAGCAAGTAGCGAAATTAAAAATTTGGGAGCGCGGGGCTCTCAAAAGTAGCCAATCGCTATTTGCAGCCCAATCTGGCAACACTGCAGCACGCGGCTCGACCTCCTCGACTCACACGGAACACCTTCCAACTGTTCTCGATCGTGTTTCACGTGTTCGAATAACAATAATAATATCATTATTATTAATTTATTCCCCACTCCCCCTCTCGAATCTCCCCTCTCTACATAAATCTCCCCTTTGCTTTGTTAATGGAAAGCTTCATTACCCTCTGGTGGCAGATTGTTAAGATGTCTTATACCGTGTATACTATTTCTGGCTGCAGTTTTGCCTGCTATGTATCTTGTTCTGGGGTTATGTTTATTGCTTTTGTGATTTACTTTGCCTTTTATCTAGCTGTCAATATTGTATTGACATTTACTATAAAATTTTTGGGTAGGGTTAAGGCTTCGTTGATAAATCATTCTTAGAACTTAAGTTACTTTTCCGTATTTTACTGTATGTAGTTTATTGTTTGTCTTTGGGATATTTTCTCTTAAGTTGTCTAATATTAAATGTATGAAAGTAGTCTTTAATCATCTATGCATATGAAAAGGAGAACACACACACACAACACATATACAGTAAAAAAGCATGCACACACACACACCACACACTACGACCAATAATTAACACCTTAGTTTTCTGTATGTTATATCAATATGACTTCAACGTGTTTTTTTTGTCTGGTATTCAATGCTAATCTGCAAATACAAGTCTAACAAGGGTCTTCACATTCGAGTTATTTCATATGTTTAATATAACTATATACAGGTATTCTTTAGTAACATACAATCTCATATGGGTGATAGATAAGAGGTAACCAGGAGGAAGGCGCTGAGAAGCCTCACGAATAAATATGAATGGAGATAGTAATGTAAAATCAAATTCGACTTCCTGCTTTCCCATTAACATAAAATAGGTCATACCCAGAGAGCTGTTTTGCTTTAGGATACAGTAACCATCATATAAAAATCTCCTCTATAATTGGTTAACACAGCAGGTGGTCATTCTCATATGTCTCAGGTAATTAGTCCCTTTTAACACACAGGGAATACGTATTTCAAACCCAGCCACTACTCAGACAGGACGAGAATATCGCATGTGTTAGTGTATGTGTATGTGTACATATATATATATATATATATATCATATTCTATATATATATATAGTATATATATATATATATATATATATATATATATATATATAATGTCATTACACTTCATTTGGTTATTTAATATTAATTATACATACAAGTTCATAGTTGCAGATATATCTGCCATGAGTACTGTACATTCTGACTCAACCATGACTATATTATGGTGTAGACAACGATGACAACTCATATTACTAAAAAAACTTTGACATGAATTATGCTTAGCTGTTGTAGTTTTATTCGCTCCATCAAATGGAATATGAATACCTCACAGCAGAACCTCTTGACGTATTATACAGCAAACTTAAGGAAAGCAAGAAGGGTGTATCACACCAGCAATTTACACTAGTCATATTTTATTACACTATATACACTGCTTTATTTCATTACTTGGATGGACGTTTGAGCTACATACTGTCGTGGGTCAAACATGGGTCAATTGTGATAGGCCAACAGGACAGCACGAATCATTTCTTGACACTGTAAGAATTAGTTCAAGAAGTGGTGCTGAACTTTATGAATGGTTACAGAGATCTTCAACCCCTCTCTATAGTAGTATTTTCTGGATTTATCAACTGAGAGACCAGATAGTCAATTAACGTAGGAAAATTAGTTGTGTAGTCACAGTGTTCAGTTCGAATATTAATATGATCTGTTAGTTCGTTCAACTCTTAAATATTTTACACATTTAACTTAAATATTCTTCATTTAGATCGTATAATAATAATTGTTTTTATGATGAATGCTTGTGTAATTAATGAGTAAGGAATATCCTTGTCGTCAGCCTGAACCAGTCTAGCTTAGCCCGATAACCTTAAGAAATTCATTTGTTCACTTTGTGTGTGTGTACAGGTGGCAGGAGTCACCAGTGTGTCTTATTGGTCAGTGGTCTGAAGTGATCAAACCAGACACTTCATTCCCTTGCGAAGCGTCGATGGCAGGAGCGAGAGCGAGGGCAGGACCCCTCTTCCATTACCCTTCAATATTGCTGTGCCCTGCCCTGTGCGCGCAGTGTCTACGGAATCACGCTGCGCAAGTGTCTTTTTTCCCCTACCAGAAATTCCTCTGCTTCCAAGTAAAGCGACAGTGGCCATATATTTGCCTTTGAGATGTCTAAAACTACTCTACTGATCTGTAACAAATAGTGACACCGTAAATTTCATATTAATATTTTTGGAGTGCAGTAAGATGTAATACAGGTTCTGCAAAAACCTATGGAGGAAATCTCAAACAGTACTGTTCTTAACATTTTGTCTAATACTGTATTGGCATATAAATATGTCAGAAATTAAAGAGGACTGACCCCTGACACACAGCTCTAAACTCTTCAGTGATTCCACAAGCTCTTGAGGATGATAACTCCCCTTCGCAGCAATAAGTGTCCATCAAACTAATGGCACTTTACCTCAACAATGGTACATATTTCA
>WNGS01163002.1:7726171-7754535 GCA_020271785.1 Procambarus virginalis | reverse complement strand
TCTAAGTCTTGGATTATTACCTAGACTACTAGATTATTAAGGCTTGATTTATCAACTAGGCTACTAGTTAAGGCTTCGGTTAACAACTTAACTAGTACGGATTATCTAATCAACTAGACTACTAAGCCACGTTTGGGTTATCAACTAGACCTATAGTTAAGGCCCGGCTTATGAACTAGACTACTTGTAAAGGATTTATTTACTAACTATAGTACTATATAGTTAAGAGATGCCTTACCAACCAGGCTATGAGTTAAGCCTCGATTTATCAAGTAAGCTAAGACTTGGCTTATCAACTAAATGGGGTAAACTGAGTTCCCAGAAGCCTCAGGGATCCTAGAGAGCAAGATGGGGTTCCGGGAAGTATTTCCGTGACAGACAGCAAAGGTTAAGAGAGATGGTGAGAAACATTAGCTTCTACGAACACATTAAACGTATATTTAATATATGTTCCCGTGGAAGGAAAACCACTCACATCCTAGACAATTCTAAACCTTTTTTATTACTAATAAGCTATACAATTATCTTTATTGATTATTTTCAATTTAAAAGTTCAGTAATCGGGAATTTTTCCAATAAACATTTTACATCCTGGAAGCCTGCGTGACATCTTACATCCTGGGAGCCTGCGTGACATCTTACATCCTGGGAGCCTGCGTGACATCTTACATCCTGGAAGCCTGCGTGACATCTTACATATGGGAGCCTGCGTGACATCTTACATCCTGGAAGCCTGCGTGACATATATCCTGGGAGCCTGCGTGACATCTTACATCCTGGAAGCCTGCGTGACATCTTACATCCTGGAAGCCTGCGTGACATCTTACATCCTGGGAGCCTGCGTGACATCTTACATCCTGGAAGCCTGCGTGACATCTACATCCTGGAAGCCTGCGTGACATCTTACATCCTGGAAGCCTGCGTGACATCTTACATCCTGGAAGCCTGCGTGACATCTTACATCCTGGAAGCCTGCGTGACATCTTACATCCTGCAAGCCTACGTGACATCTTGACATCTTTTTCATAGTATAAGGGATTCTATCACTTCGTTAAGACTGTAGACTCAAAATTAAACTACTAGATAAGACTTAGGTTGTCAACTAGGCTTTAGGTTGTTAGCTAGGCTACTAGATAAAACTTAAGGAAAAATCAAACTAAAACATTCGTAAGCCTAGTATAGGACATAATTATACTACATTAGGCCTCAAACAGCAAATATTAGGCCTAGGATTGCTTGGGAAGTTTAGGTTTAGATATTGTCCGTTACTTATTTTTTTCCATTTTTTTTATGTACCATTTGGTACGAAGTTTTGAAGGCAAACAGTCCATTTTTTTACGTTGGACTAAAAGTTCTGTTGATAGTATTATTAAGGAGGATCGACTGCATAATGCAATGAATCCAGACCCATTGGATGGAAATAACCTCAATATTTCCATTCTTGTTCATTAATTACTCCAGCTTGCTACTCTTACATTGGTGAAACATTTATTTCGCCGTCCCTGTGCTCGTCTGAGTATCTTGCCTTTGTGCATGTCCTTTCATTATATCACTTCTCAATCTAAACATTCCGTCAATCTATTTCATCTCTATCCCTGAGTATTTTATAATTTCGGATCATGTCTCCTCTATCACATCTTCCAATGTCGTTAAGTTTTCTCAGTTTATCTTCGTTGCTCAATCCCCTCAAATTTGGGACCAGTTTTTAACAAAGTTCTGTTCATTCTCAAGCTTTGTTTTGTGCTATTTGAGGTGTAGGCTACAGGCAGGTGCTACTTACTCTGGAAAGTCGAACGTATGCCTCATACAGCACTTAACATATCCTTGTGTAGTTTCTTGAAGGCTGTCTTGGTGTTCGCCAGCATAGCCTGTACTACTGAAATTGCACTGATGTGTTTCCCTGGAGACTGTTCATGTTATGTCTGTCACTACATTCATTTCTCTTATTAAAATTACGAAGTTCTCCCTCATATTACGTGTTGCTCTTCTGGCCTCCTTACTCCTTGCATGTATCGGGAGTAAAGACCAGTAGCCATTTGTCTGCCCATAGCCTCAGACTTATCTAAGGCTTCGGAGCCTCCTTGCAATCCTCGTTCGTCCTGATATCATTCATCAGGTTACGGGGTGAGAATTGCGTGAGCTACCACATCCCTTTGTGTGTATTTATACCTCAATAAACTTATTTTAATTTTAATTCATCAGGTTTGCGTCATCACCAACAGTGACAAACCTGTTGAGTTGATCAGCTGTCATTTTGTGTACACAAAGAATATCACGGTGGTCCAACACCGAACCTTGTGGAGCCCATTAATATGTTTCCTTATTTGGATTTTTCTCCTCTGACTGATAATCTATGTTCCCAATTACTCCGGCCTAATTCTCTATCTTGTACATTAGCTTCTTATGTGGGTCAGTGCCAAATGCTTTCTGACCTTTAAAGTATTCGGTGTGCTCAACCTTCCCATTCTTGTCTGATCTCATTCTATTGTAGAACTCTAATGTTTGAGAGAAATTGTTTTCCTTTTCAGACGTCATGTTGGTAGCTTTGATGTGAAGTTAATTCTCTTCAGGAATTCCATTATTGTCTATTATTATATCTTTCACTTTGATGGCATGGATACTAAATTAACTGGACTGTAATCGAGAATTTATGTTTATTTCTTGAATCATGTTGTTCACAACCCGCTTATGACAGTCGCCTAACACCCACCAGTCACCCTACAAAATTTAATGACGCTAACGCAAAGCGTCTGGATTCCAACCTTGGAGAGACAAATAAACAATTATAATTAATAGACAAACATATTTACACTATATATTTACACTATAGATAACATCGTTAGTCTGGTCATGAATTACGCTCACCACTGATGTCGATACGAATGAAAAGCTATGAAAATCTGTTAAATATTTAAAATGACTAATGTTAGATTATATTTAAAAACTCAGGAATTGTCATTAACATGAGAGGATGAATGTTGTACTCTGCTGACTTTCTTCAAGTCACCTCGGGACGGGGTTATGTCCATCAGATCAACCTCAAGTGGTTGTCTCTCAGATAATCATAAGACTTAGAGCGGGGTTGTGGTCATCAGATTAGCTTCGGGCGGAATTATATCCATTAGATCTGCCTCGCGGCAGAGGGAGGTGGGTGGTGGCCGGGAGGTATGTAGTTCCTGACGGACTTTACCAAGCGTCCGTAGCGCCCTTGCTGGGTCTCGTCCTTGGCGACCGCATTCCTGCAGCGGCCCTGGCCGCCAGTACGGTGATCCGCGCGACCAAGACAACGCCGCCACTGAGAACTGAAAGAATTGTATTTCTAATTCCGTCGTGGTGGTGGTCCTGGTCGGGGTGGTATTATGGAAGCAGGGTGTGCATGTATGTGTGTGCACGCACGCGTGTGTGCCTTTAGAATTTATTTTTTGGGCATCTTTGTTTCCGTAACTTATATCTCTGGCTCTTGTTCTTGATTTTTTTTGTTATTATTATTTTCTACCACAGACGTGACCACACATTTACAATGCTAAACAGCATATATACATTTTCTTCTGTCCTCCATGGACAAGATGAGAGATTTGTCAAACATATAGTTCAGGGATTTATTGATCTATCAACCACAGGTGATTGCAGTGCTTTTAAAATGCTAGGCTAAGCTACATACGTAAATACATAGATACACATTTATGTTACATAAAGTGTTCGATGTATCTTTCACATTAATGTGTCATTAATGTGCATTTACAAAGGGTTCTTGAAGTTCTAGGTTACAAGACTTCTTCCTTATTAATTGTTCAATTCCCTTTAATATTTTGTGAGTAGTGATCATATCGCCTCTTTTTCTTCTATCTTCTAGCTTTGGCATAGTTAACACCTCTAGCCTCTCCTCATAGCTCTTGTCTTTCAGTTCCGGAAGCCATTTTGTTGTATATCTGCACCTTTTCCAGTTTGTTGATGTGCTTGTTGAGATATGGGCACAATATCCAGTTTTGGTCTCAATAAAGTTGTGAGCAGTTTCTTTAGTATCTCGCCAACCATATATGTAAAAGTGATTCTGAAATGGCAAAGCGTAGCCTAAGCTTCTTGGACAATGTTCTTTATGTGCTCCTCTGGTGAATCCCGAATCCAGAACCACCACTACATCTCTTTGTTAGAGTTCTTTAATTTTTTTGTACATAATTTGTAGGTTGTGTGTGTGGCCTATTTTTTCCTATTCCACTTTCCATAACATGGCATTTATACCCCATTTAATTCCATTTACCACATGGTGCGGCAGACACTTATTTGGTCTAGATCGTTTTGAAGGGCATGACAGTCGTCTAAGTCTCTTTTCTTTTCAAGTAGCTTAGCATCGTTAGCAAACATTTCATATTTTTTTATGATTCACTGGTCTTCACTCTTCTCAGCAAATTTTGTATCATTTGCAAATAGATATTTAGGACCATCTCCATAGTTAAGTCAATAAAATATATGAAAAATAATACATGTTCCAGCACCAATCTTTAAGGGACGATTCTACTTGTAACTTAACCCCAGTCCGATTTCTCGCTCCTCAATGTGACACTCTCACTCCTGTCTGCTAGGTACGCTCTCACACCTTTCGGTGCTCTTCTAGTTACTCCTGCTTATCAAGTTAGAATAGTACCTCATTGTGTGGAACTGTGTCAAAAGCTTTTTATTAAGTCCAGAAATATGCATTCTGCGCATCTTCTTTATCCCGTCTTCCTTTCTTTAGTTTCTCATGGAACTACAGAGGTTGGTTAGTTATGATTTCCCTTCCCTATAGCCGCGCTGGTGCTAGTTTATATACCTCGCCCACTTCAGATATTTTACCAATTTAGTGACACTAGTCGTCTCATTACTTACTTATAACTGAGGGGGCCCTTTGGGATTTGTCTTTGCTTGCCCTGCTATACGAACTTCATTAATAGGGTATTAATATTAATAGGGTATTAAAAGTATCAACACAAGACAGAACACGAAACAATGGGTATAAATCAGATAAGTTTAGATTTAGGAAAGACTTGGGTAAATACTGGTTCAGTAACAGGGTTGTTGATTTGTGGAACCAATTGCCACGTAACATTGTGGAGGTGGGGTCCCTCGATTGTTTCAAGCTTGGGTTGGACATGTATATGAGCGGGATTGGGTGGTTATAAATAGGAGCTGCCTCGTATGGGCCAATAGGCCTTCTGCAGTTGCCTTTGTTCTTATGTTCTTATGTTTCTTATGTACTCTGCTGTTGGCTCAGTATTTGTCTGTCTTGAATTACCTTCTCTCCTAGCATCTGGAACTCTTTCGGGTCAGTTAAGAACCCTCCATGGAAACTAGCATTTAGCTCTTCACAAAATCCATGGAGAACAAATTTTTTTATATATTCTGGTTAGCATTGTAAATGTGTAGCCACGTCTGTAGAAAAAAAGTTAAGAACATAAGAACAAAGGCAACTGCAGAAGGCCTATTGGCCATACGAGGCAGCTCCTATTTATAACCACCCAATCCCACTCATATACATGTCCAACCCGCGCTTGAAACAATCGAGGGACCTCACCTCCACCACGTTACATGGTAATTGGTTCCACAAATCAACAACCCTGTTACCGAACCAGTATTTACCCAAGTCTTTCCTATATATATATGTATATAGATGCATCTGTATATGTATATATAGATGCAACTGTGTATATATATATATATATATATATATATATTATATATATATATATATATATATATATATATATATATATATATATATATATATAGATGCATCTGTATATGTATATATAGATGCATATGTATATGTACATATAGATGCATCTTCTCAACCTCTTTGCATCTTCTTGGACTTGATTCGTCATTTCCTAGACTGACTTCTCCCTAGGTTCTTCCTCCCACTTGCAAACACACTCTTCCTCTTGCGTGATTTCCTTTTTGTAATCAACTCTTCTTTTCCTGGCCACTTGACTTATGGCCATTTCTTTTAGTTTAATCATGTTGTTAAAGACCAGACCACAATGGTCGCTGTATCCTAAAGGGATTTCATGCTCCAAGTTTTAATGTCTCATCTTCATTTTGTATGAAGGTGAAGTCCAGCAGACTAAGTATATCACCTGCTCTCCTCCTTGTGTTATCTTTTACATATGTTTTAAGAAGTTTGTTTCCCTATCTTAAGCTAATTTTATTCCCCACGTTTCTTCTTCATGATGGAGATTTCTCGATTCCCAATCTATCTCTTCATGATTTCCATCCCTCATGAATAATAAATTTTGTTTTCATTCTATGTGATGTTGCTGTTCTTTGTAATTCTTCTATGATTGCTTTGTTTATGTCTTTGTATCCCAGTTTGGGTCTTGTGTGTTTTTGCTTTTGGGGTTTGTATGTTACAGGTCCACTATCTATTTTCTGTTGTCTTTATTAGCAGTGCTACAACTCCTTCCTGTCATTGTTTTTTTCTTTATTACCTAGCATCCTTCTAGAAATACTGCATCTGAGATCACAGTGATTTTGTTTTCCACAACTGCAATCACAGCAGGTTATTCCTCGCTAATCCTTGCCTTTATTTCGTCTGCTTTATAAGAACATACGAACAAAGGTAACTGCAGAAGGCCTATTGGCCCATACGAGGCAGCTCCTATCTATAACCACCCAATCCCACTCATATACATGTCCAACCCGCCCTTAAAACAATCGAGGGACCCCACCTCCACCACGTTACGCGGTAATTGGTTCCACAAATCAACAACCCTGTTACCGAACCAGTATTTACCAAAAGACTCAACATTGGTATTTGTTTCTGTGTGGAAAGGAAGTGAGAGATGGATGTAGTATTGCGGTGGATGAGTGGTTGAGAGGAGAGGGGTAGTGAAGGCGTTGCGAGGCATGAGGCTGTGACATGTTGTACATTGTACAACAAAGTACAAATAAAGACACCGGAGCTGAAGGGTGGAGAGAGGTTGGTAAGAGCAGGAAGGCCGAGGGGTAGTGTGCAGTAGGATTGATTAATTGATTGATACAGATTAAGCCACCCAAAATGTGGCACGGGCATGAATAGCCCGTACAGAAGGAATGCAGAGACGGGAAGAGATATAGAGAAAGAGAGAGGTGTATGAGTGTGTGTGTGTAATTACCTAAGTGCAGCTACAGGATGACAGCTAGGCTGTGGTGTCCCGTCTTCCCAATACTGTCATATGAAACTTTGAATACTGTTGTGTTTGGCATCCAACTCTTTCAAAACTCTGTTCGCAAAAAGAGAACTTTTGTATATTTTTGGCAACTTAGTTTCCATACATATATATATGGCCATTTGTTCTTGAAGCTGCAGGTTTCAATAATTCCTCTTTGTCGATTTCTGATACTATTTTGTACATAATGATCATATGATCTCATTTTTCGTTCTATATATTTAGCTTTCGTATAAGTAACGCCTCTAGCCTCTTTTTCTAACTCTTGATTTCCAGTACCGGAAGCCATTTTGTTGCATGTCTTTGTATCTTTTCTACTTTATCGACGTGCTTCTTGAGATATGGGCACAATACAACGGCTGCACTTTCCAATTTTCGTTTCGCAAAAGTCGCGAAATTTTAGTATTTCACCATTCATTGTATGTAAAAGCGTTTCTGAAGTTGGAGAGCGTAGCATAGGCTTCTCGCACACTTTTATGTGGCCCACTGGTGACAATTTACTATACATAACCACCTGTAAAGCTATTTTTGTTAGAGTTCTTTAATATCATTTCATATAAATTGCAGGTTGTGTGAGACCTATTTTCTATTCTACACCGTAGCTTTTGTTCACAATGAATAATGAACATATGTCGTGTGTTGTTCAATACACATTATGTCCAGTTGGTCATCTTGAAGCGCATGACTTAAGTGTCTTATCACCCCTAATATGCTTATTATCATTAGCAAATATGTTCAGATAACTCTGTATCTGCTCTGGTAGATCGTTTATATAGACGACGAACATTACTGGTGCTAGTACCGAGCTCTGTGGTACTTCGCTAGTAACATTTATCCACTCTGAAACTTTGCCGCAATTACTGCCTTCGTGTGTGTGTGTGTGTGTGTGTGTGTGTGTGTGTGTGTGTGTGTGTGTGTGTGTGTGTGTGTGTGTGTGTGTGTGTGTGTGTGTGTGTGTGTGTGTGTGTATCCTGGTCGTGATACCTCCTGCTCCTCAGAGTCCCGGATCTATCGCCCACAAAAATGCTCCGCCTGGCGTCTGGCACACAGCGGTAACTGTTAATTGTAATTCCTGCTGCCATTACTTGCATAAACTAAAGAGAACCACTCCGTTTTAGCCAGGTGGAGAGGGGGGGTGAGGGGGAAGGGGGGGGAATAGGTGTGCCGTCACCCTGTGGGACGGTGGGGTGGTGTCATCCGTCGCCGGCTGCACCACCCCACACATCCCCTCCAACCCCCACACGTCCCCACCCATGCCAGTTGGAATACAATAAGTCGCCCTGAGGACATTTTTTGATCGCTGGGTCGCATCCTGTATTCTAACCTCGCCCTACTCACAGACCCCCCTACCAGACACGCCCAGACCTGCAGACACGCCCACTCGACATGATATAATCTACACATACCCTGGCTGACACGCCCACACGGACACGTCCACAGGTTCAAACGTACACGCCCACACGCTCATCATCCCCCCTCGCAGGCCCAGCCGGGACGCCCACACAGGCGCCGGACACGCCCAACCAGAGGTACATTGTATGAGATAAGTGCGGCACCAACTGTGATGGACACACTCAACGCTGCCGGATGCGCGCGCACACATACACAATGCCAAACTCAGTTACACGCTTCTTAATGGGTAAATGTGAGGGTCACAACAACCTCACGCACTCACGGAAGCACTCACGCAGACACACACACACACACACTCACTCACATACAGGACTAATCATTCGGGTGGAGGCTGGAGACTCAGATGAGACTCAGAAACTGACCCCTGGGAAACTTCCTTCAGCGTCTCACAAGTAAATGGAACAAGCTATCGAGAGATCGTCCAGACACATTCAATAAACGGTTTCAAAAGGAAGTACGACTTCATATAAGGAGAAATGAAAGTAAATGCATTAACTACCCCAGGAGATGGAAAGGTGGAGTTAGGGGGCTATTATTCGACCCTTTAAACACAACTAGTTGAGTACACACATAGAGACAGGCCAGAGAGGTGCCATTATTCATTAGCAAGAACGTTAACACCCAAGGTACAAATAAAGAACGTCAATCGAAACTTTTAAAAAGGTGTTGAAATTCAGAGTTGTAGCCTATTAGAGTTGAAATCCAATAAATGCAACCGAAACATAATTCTGCCATCCTTTACAATTATAATAAGAGTAGGCTAGAAAAGCTGATTCTCAAATGCCCTGAAAGAATGCAAAGGAGACCTGGTCAAGCCCCAAGGTGTTGATGAAGGATTGAGAAGGGCACACCCGACGTGTAATGGACCAGAGGTGGGTACCAAGGACTAGAGCTCGGCACAAACACACACACACAATTAGGAAGGTGCTCACACCTAGAAAGACGTACACACAATACAAGCGACAGGCATTCATCAGTGTTGATAACGGATGTGCATCACAATACAAATATCCAGTTTAACCGCAACATGTGCATCTAGATCGTGTTCCCAGCTTGCCTGTACTTGTATCTGGTGCATCTCTAACACACATCATGCACTGATGTCATACGACATCATGCGTCGGGTGTGACGCCCGCGAGTGTGCGAGTGTACAGGCACACAAGTTACTTCGTATACGCCAAGACAAGCATTCGGCCATTTTCTGTACTGTTATCTCGCATATCCGTATCCGGCTGCAGCCAGTCACTAAAAGGAGTTTAATTTGGTTATATTGTTATAATAAGGAAGTACTGAGTACGAACTCGCAGTGATTAAAATTATACCGAGGAATACATAACTGGGCGTCATGCTTATATTTACACTTTTTATGAGAAGTCATTATATTCTGCACCCTTCGCAAGCCTTGTTCCAGGAATTGTTGTTGTGTTCCGCGGACTGCAGCCCTGGTGTTCCGCGGACTGCAGCCCTGGTGTTCCGGGGACTGCAGCCCTGGTGTTCCGGGGACTGTACCCCTGGTGTTCCGGGGACTGTACCCCCTGGTGTTCCGCGGACTGTACCCCCTGGTGTTCCGGGACTGTACCCCTGGTGTTCCGCGGACTGCAGCCCTGGTGTTCCGGGGACTGTACCCCTGGTGTTCCGGGGACTGTACCCCTGGTGTTCCGGGGACTGTACCCCTGGTGTTCCGGGGACTGTACCCCTGGTGTTCCGGGGACTGTACCCTCTGGTGTTCCGGGGACTGTAGCCCTGGTGTTCCGGGGACTGTACCCCTGGTGTTCCGGGGACTGTACCCTGGTGTTCCGGGGACTGTACCCCTGGTGTTCCGGGGACTGTACCCCTGGTGTTCCGGGGACTGTACCCCTGGTGTTCCGGGGACTGTACCCTCTGGTGTTCCGGGGACTGTACCCCTGGTGTTCCGGGGACTGTACCCCTGGTGTTCCGGGGACTGTACCCCTGGTGTTCCGGGGACTGTACCCCTGGTGTTCCGGGGACTGTACCCCTGGTGTTCCGGGGACTGTACCCCTGGTGTTCCGGGGACTGTAGCCCTGGTGTTCCGGGGACTGTACCCCTGGTGTTCCGGGGACTGTACCCCTGGTGTTCCGGGGACTGTACCCTCTGGTGTTCCGGGGACTGTACCCTCTGGTGTTCCGGGGACTGTACCCCTGGTGTTCCGGGGACTGTAGCCCTGGTGTTCCGGGGACTGTAGCCCTGGTGTTCCGGGGACTGTACCCCTGGTGTTCCGGGGACTGTACCCTCTGGTGTTCCGGGGACTGTACCCTCTGGTGTTCCGGGGACTGTACCCTCTGGTGTTCCGGGGACTGTACCCTCTGGTGTTCCGGGGACTGTACCCTCTGGTGTTCCGGGGACTGTACCCCTGGTGTTCCGGGGACTGTACCCCCTGGTGTTCCGGGGACTGTACCCCCTGGTGTTCCGGGGACTGTACCCCTGGTGTTCCGGGGACTGTACCCCTGGTGTTCCGGGGACTGTACCCTCTGGTGTTCCGGGGACTGTACCCTCTGGTGTTCCGGGGACTGTACCCTCTGGTGTTCCGGGGACTGTACCCTCTGGTGTTCCGGGGACTGTACCCTCTGGTGTTCCGGGGACTGTACCCCCTGGTGTTCCGGGGACTGTACCCCCTGGTGTTCCGGGGACTGTACCCCCTGGTGTTCCGGGGACTGTACCCCCTGGTGTTCCGGGGACTGTACCCCCTGGTGTTCCGGGGACTGTACCCTCTGGTGTTCCGGGGACTGTACCCCCTGGTGTTCCGGGGACTGTACCCCCTGGTGTTCCGGGGACTGTACCCCTGGTGTGTAGATCGTGGCTTGGAAATGGTGTGATTAAAAAAATAAATTATCGGGTAAGACAACAGACGTGTGATAACTTGTTTGTTTCAAGCGAAGGTTAGACATATTATATATATATATATATATATATATATATATATATATATATATATATATATATATATATATGAATTTAGGTGGAGGTGATTAGGAGCTATCACCTATGGGCCAAAATGCCTCCTATAGTTGCCCTTATTCTTATTGTTATGTGCGGTGGACGTTACAAGTGTGCTAGACACGGATAACTTGCTGCACACACACACACACACACACACACACACACACACACACACACACACACACACACACACACCTGTTTATCTTTGCTGGAAGCTGGAAAGCTAGAAGCTGTAAACTCAAAGTCATAATGTTAAAACGTTTTCTTTCAGCGTGATACTAATGGGGAAATGGGATGAATTAAAGGGGCACATTGTGGAAGCAAACACTATGCATAGTTTTAAAACTAGGAATACTAGAGATGAAGGACAGAAGTCATTGCTTTAAACGGCCGGCGGCTAGAAAGGCGAGATCCTAGAGCCAACGTTCGATCCTGCAGGCACAAATAGATGAGTACACACACACACAAAATGATACAAATAAATATACAAAACTAGAAGATATAAGGCAAAAGAGGTGATATGATCACTATGTACTAAATATTAACAGAAATCGACAAAATAAACCAAGATGAAGTTATGAACCCTGCAGCTTCAAGAACAAGAGGCCACAGATCCATTTTAATGAAAGAAAGATTGGCCTTAGATAAAGTATACGTCAAAATACGCCGCGCTATTAGGATGACGAGTAGTGCAAGAGCGGACGTTCGACCTTGCAAACCGCATGGAGGTGAGCTCACACACACCAGCCTATTATAACCAAAGCCAAATCCTGTGTGCGAGCAGGAGAGTATACTGCCCGCACATACCATATTCCGTCAGCGGCCTCGCTCCTCGCTACCAACAATACCAACGAGACGGGGACACCAGGACACAGGTGCCGCCCGCCCCTCTGGAGATCCCAGCGTGGTCACCTGGCGCCGAGGACACCCGCGGGCGGACCTGCCCTGCGCGCGCTTCTCTCACCTTCACGAATTCCCGCCGGCGGCGTGTTTTGAATCTTCAAGTTTCTTTCGCAAAAAACGTGCTCTAAATTTTTAGAAGTTTTTTTTTATACGAATTGCAATGAATTTTCGATTTTTCATATTGGGAAATGTGAAGATAGTCCCATTATAACTTAATGCTGCTTGTACTCTGTTGATAAGCCTATTTTTCGGGTCCTGGAGATAACTTAATTTCTTCCTTTATAACTTTGAACTAATTTTAATTGCGCTCATTTTTAATGACCTGAGATCACTTTACATCAATCTAAATCACTTTAGATCAGTTAGGTACCCTCAGATCACTTTGGCAATTGAAAATGCACCCACTTACATTCAACACATTCAGATATTTTCAGGCGGCCACTAGGCTGCATGAGGCGTGAACGCGTCCAGTGTCCTGTACAATGGTCCAGCACCCAGTGCCCACTGTACAATGGTCCAGCACCCAGTGTCCGCTGTACAATGGTCCAGCACCCAGTGCCCGCTGTACAATGGTCCAGCACCCAGTGTCCGCTGTACAATGGTCCAGCACCCAGTGTCCGCTGTACAATGGTCCAACACCCAGTGCCCGCTGTACAGTGGTCCAGCACGCAGTGCCCGCTGTACAATGGTCCAGCACCCAGGTGACTCACACAAGGAAGACGTTGAGACCTTTCCCTTCACCAACGTTGGTGTTTTTGTTGGTAACTGGTGAATCATCCCTCCTACCTCCCTCCCTCCCTCCCTAGCGCTATGCACCGTTTCTCTTTCCCTCACTTCCCCTTCCCCTCCCTTTCTTCCTTCCTAATATCTTTGTCAGCTTTGTCACTCCACCCCTCTCTCTCTCTCCCTCTCCCTCTCTCTCCCTCGTGTTGTCAAGATAACCGTTGCTACCAAGCCATAAGGTACCAAGTGGTTATATAAATGTATAATATATTTTAGAGTACTCGGTGTTAATACATTCCTTGAGGCCAACACTAGAAGACTAATTACCAAAGTCGCTTATCCCAAAACGTGCTGAAGACGCCTATAGAGATTAGAGGGTGACGGTGTACTACCCACTAAGTATTCAAGGAGCCGGGAGGGGGAGACGGGAACTAGGGATCTCCTAAGTCACAAATATGGTTAAAAACTAGTTGGAAGATAACATACACCACACACGGATGTAATGGAAGATACGCAAGAGGTCGTCAAAAGGTTACGGGACAAGTAATATTAGTTTGGGAATTTGATGGACTTTATCATAGGGCTGAGGCTCTTTTGCCAGACAGGTGTACTTGCCTAGTTGTGCTTGCGGAGGTTGAGCTCTGGCTCTTTGGTCCCACCTCTCAACTGTCAATCAACTGATATACAGGTTCCTGAGTCTACTGGGCTCTGTCATATCTACATTTGAAACTGTGTATGGAGTCAGCCTCCACCACATCACTTCCTAATGAATTCCATCTGTTAACTACTCTGACATTGAAAAAGCTCTTTCTAACGTCCCTATGCCTCATTTGGGTACTCTGTTTCCACCTGAGTCCTCTTGTTCGCGTACCCCCCCGTGTTAAACAGTTTATCCTTTTCAACCCTGTCAATCTCTGAGAATTTTGTAGGTAGTGATCATGTCTCCCCTTACTCTTCTGTCTTCCAGTGTCGTGAGGTGCATTTACCGCAGCCTTTCCTCATAATTTATGCTTCTTAGTTCTGGAACTAGCCTATTGGCATACCTCTGAACTTTTTCCAGCTGGTACGGGATCCATGCAGGGGCCGCATGAGTGTGTGTACTCACCTAGTTGAATTTGCAGGGTCAAGCATCTGTTCCTAAGCCCCGTCTTTCGACCATCATTAGTTCAACACAGCGACTTTTCGTTCACACCTTTTTATCATATTTACACTTAATGCTGTGTACCAAATTGGCTTCGACAACTTTCTCTTCTAGTCCCTTCGAAGTATCTTGTACGTTGTTATCATGTCAGCTCTTTTTCCTTCTCTCCTCCAGCGTAGGGAGATCCAACTTCCTCAGTCTTTCTTTATAGCTCTCTCTTGCATTTGTCAGGGTTAAAGTCTAGTAGCCATTTGTCAAACCATCTCTGAAGATTGTGTAGTTCATCTTATTATGCACTGAAGATGAACAGAACTACTGCAGTGTTCTTAGGTTCTGATTCGCCTCATTAACTTAGCATCGTCAACAACTAAATATGGACATGGATAGGAATGAGCTCATTTACTTCATCTGTTAGATAGTTTACATATGGTGGTGGTGGTTGTGTGGGTAATGGTGGTGGTGGTTGTGGTGGATAGTTGTGGTGGTTGTGGTGGTGATGGTTGCGGTAGTTGCTGAGTTGATGGTGGTAGCAGATAGACAGTGGTTATTATGTTGGTGTTGATTGTGATGGTAGAGGTGGTGGCTGTGGTGGCGACACCTGACACCAAGAGTCAGCTCCTCAGTACCAGGTGCCAGATTCACGAAGCAGTTACGCAAGTACTTACGAACGTGTACATCTTTCCTCAATCTTTGACGGCTTTGGTTACATTTATTAAACAGTTTACAAGCATGAAAACCTCCCAATCAACTGTTGTTATTTTTACAAACAGCCGCCTGGTGCTTCGGAGTTCATTAACTGTTTCATAATTGTAAACAAAGCCGCCAAAGATTGAGAAAAGATGTACAGGTTTATAAGTGCTTGCGTAACTGCTTCGTGAATCTGGCCCCTGGAGAGTACTTACACACGTCCTGGAGGTCACAGTAATAATGTCATGGAGTGTTCCAGCATGTACTCTGGCCTACTGTGAGGTGTCACGGTGGACCACGGTGGACCGGCTGCGAGCAGCCGCATCTAACAGCCTGGTTGATCAGTCCAGCAACCAGGAGGCCTGGTCGACGACCGGGCCGCGGGGACGCTGAGCCCCGGAAGCACCTCAAGGTAACCTCAAGGTAAGGTAACCACCACCAACAAGTGGGCTACTGTGAGGTGTCACGGTGGTCCACCACCAACAAGGGGGGGATACTGTGAGGTGTCACGGTGGTCCACCACCAACAAGGGGGCTACTGTGAGGTGTCACGGTGGTCCACCACCACAAGGGGGCTACTGTGAGGTGTCACGGTGGTCCAACACCAACAAGGGGGCTACTGTGAGGTGTCACGGTGGTCCACCACCACAAGTGGGCTACTGTGAGGTGTCACGGTGGTCCACCACCAACAAGGGGGCTACTGTGAGGTGTCACGGTGGTCCACCACCAACAAGTGGGCTACTGTGAGGTGTCACGGTGGTCCACCACCAACAAGGGGGCTACTGTGAGGTGTCACGGTGGTCCAACACCAACAAGGGGGCTACTGTGAGGTGTCACGGTGGTCCACCACCAACAAGTGGGCTACTGTGAGGTGTCACGGTGGTCCACCACCAACAAGGGGGGCTACTGTGAGGTGTCACGGTGGTCCACCACCAACTAGGGGGCTGCGTGCTGGTGTATATGAAAAAACCGCGTGGATCAAGTAAGGGCTGCGCCAGGCGGCCTTCACGTGACAAGAGACCAAAGAGAGGTGGGCTGGTTGGCTGGCCGACTCACACACACACACACACCAGGCTTCCGGCGCCTCCTCCGTCCCTCACGGCCTCTTGTATACGCCCACAAGACCCTCTCAGCCCCGCCCACAACACCCTCTCAGCCCCGCCCACAACACCCACCATGGGCCCCTCCCTCACAACTCTCCTGCTCACCGTACACATACATCCGGACAAAGTACCTACGAACCCGGTACTTGACCCGGTAACTCTGGAGGAGAATGGAACGGCCAGGTGAGAGGGGGCTGTGTCCGCGGTGTGGGTGGAGTGAGGGATGGAAGGAGTGGGTAGGGGGAGAACAGACGGTTGGGGGGGGGGTAGGATAGCGGAAGAGGGGAGAGGGGTCCCTGTCTCACCCCCCCCCCCCAAGACTCCTCTGGGGGATACGATGCCAGGAGCTCGCTTAGGGAAAACCCGCGCGCCAGTCCTCCTATAAAGTGGCGTGGCGGTGCCAGATCGCTCAGTATACAGTCAGTCCTCACACCAGGAGCTATAGTGTACCCAGTCAGAGCGCCGTTGACATGTGCCCACGAGCGCTCCTGACATCAGTGATTACTCTTCCACACTTCCTCCGTAACTTCACCGCTGGGATCCTGGTCGGACGCCGTGTTACCAAGTGATGGATTTTGCTATTACGAACATGTGTGCGCCCAGAACAGCTGTGGGACAACGAGGAGGCTGAAATATGGTGAACAATACGCCAGTTTGTTCCACCACACATACGCTCAGTTTGGTTCTAACCATATACGCATTCTACCCGAACGGAGTAAGTATAAGTCACTATAAGAACTCAAGGGAGGCTCATATAGGCCCTTTTCATCACAGTAGGGTTACACACTGAGTCATGATCGTGTCACGGATCTGTGTCACATGGTAGCGTCATCTGTGTCATAACAATATGTTATACGTGTCATGGTAGACGTTTTCCCATCGTGTAGTGTACCTTGCATCATGGTAGTGTCCTGTACTATGTATTAAGGTTGACTGGAAAGTGTCATGGTTGTTTGTGTGTCGTGTACCATGGTGGCTCGTTAAGAATCATGGTCAGGAGTCCTATATACACACGTGACTGGTATAATAGGAGTGGGTCACTAGACTGGAAGTTTGCATTGTTTCATGGTATTCTTCGACATGGCAATGTTCACTATCATGGTATTGTTCCGCTATCATGGTATTGTCCCGCTATCATGGTATTGTTCCGCTATCATGGTATTGTTCCGCTATCATGGTATTGTCCCGCTATCATGGTATTGTTCCACCATCATGGTATTGTTCCGCCATCATGGTATTGTTCCGCTATCATGGTATTGTTCCCCCATCATGGTATTGTTCCCCCATCATGGTATTGCTCCCCCATCATGGTATTGTTCCCCCATCATGGTATTGTTCCCCATCATGGTATTGTTCCCCCATCATGGTATTGTTCTATCATCGTGGCATTGTTCCCCCATCATGGTATTGTTCCCCCATCATGGTATTGTTCCACCATCATGGTATTGCTCCCTCATCATGGTATTGTTCCCCCATCATGGTATTGTTCTATCATCGTGGCATTGTTCCGCCATCATGGTATTGTTCCCCATCATGGTATTGTTCCCCCATCATGGTATTGTTCCCCCATCATGGTATTGTTCCCCCATCATGTATTGTTCTATCATCGTGGCATTGTTCCGCCACCATAGTATTGTTCCCCCATCATGGTATTGTTCCCCCATCATGGTATTGTTCTATCATCGTGGCATTGTTCGCCATCATGGTATTGTTCCCCCCATCATGGTATTGTTCCCCCATCATGGTATTGTTCTATCATCGTGGCATTGTTCCGCCACCATGGTATTTGTTCCCCCATCATGGTATTGTTCCCCCATCATGTATTGTTCTATCATCGTGCATTGTTCCGCCATCATGGTATTGTTCCCCATCATGGTATTGTTCCCCCATCATGGTATTGTTCCCCCATCATGGTATTGTTCTATCATCGTGGCATTGTTCCGCCATCATGGCATTGTTCCCCCATCATGGTATTGTTCCCCCATCATGGTATTGTTCTATCATCGTGGCATTGTTCCGCCATCATGGTATTGTTCCCCCTCATGGTATTGTTCTATCATCGTGGCATTGTTCCGCCACCATGGTATTGTTCCCCCATCATGGTATTGTTCCCCCATCATGGTATTGTTCTAGCATCGTGGCATTGTTCCTAAGCTATGGTACTGTTCCTCTAACATGGTATCGTTCTGTTCATAGTATTGTTCACTAACATGGTACTGTTCCATTACCATGGTCCTGATCATCTTTCATGGTATGCATTTTAAATCATGGTGCATATTCCTGTTTTGTGAAATTGTGCATTTTACCATTACAATATCATCCCATAACATGGCAATTCGCCCCCCATAACATGGCAACACGCCCCCCCCCATAACATGGCAACACGCCCCCCATAACATGGCAACACGCCCCCCCCATAACATGGCAACACGTCCCCCATAACATGGCAACACGTCCCCCCCATAACATGGCAACACGCCCCCCATAACATGGCAACACGCCCCCCCATAACATGGCAACACGCCCCCCCATAACATGGCAACACGTCCCCCCATAACATGGCAACACGCCCCCATAACATGGCAACACGCCCCCCCATAACATGGCAACACGCCCCCCATAACATGGCAACACCCCCCCCCATAACATGCAACACGCCCCCCCATAACATGGCAACACCCCCCATAACATGGCAACACGTCCCCCATAACATGGCAACACGCCCCCCCCCATAACATGGCAACACGCCCCCCCCCATAACATGGCAACACGCCCCCATAACATGGCAACACGTCCCCCCATAACATGGCAACACGCCCCCCCCCATAACATGGCAACACGCCCCCCCCCCATAACATGGCAACACGCCCCCCCCATAACATGGCAACACGCCCCCCATAACATGGCAACACGCCCCCATAACATGGCAACACGTCCCCCATAACATGGCAACACGCCCCCCATAACATGGCAACACGCCCCCCCCATAACATGGCAACACGCCCCCCCCATAACATGGCAACACGTTCCCCATAACATGGCAACACGTCCCCCATAACATGGCAACACGTCCCCCATAACATGGCAACACGCCCCCCCATAACATGGCAACACGCCCCCCCCCCATAACATGGCAACACGTCCCCCATAACATGGCAACACGTCCCCCATAACATGGCAACACGCCCCCCATAACATGGCAACACGTCCCCCATAACATGGCAACACGTCCCATAGCAGAGTGGTATAATTTAAGCATGATAACAAAACTTAAATAGAACGGAAGAGTTATTTAGGGCGACTTCTAGCTGGATTAACCTTGTTAAAAATAAAGACAGCGGCCATTTTATGATGAATAAATAGTGGATATAGTGAACAAATATGGTGAATAGTGGCTAATTTATGTCCAGGGTGACTTCTGTCTAGGGTGATTCCTGTCTAGGGTGATTCCTGTCTAGGGTGATTTCTGTCTAGGGTGATTCCTGTCCAGGGTGATTCCTGTCTAGGGTGATTCCTGTCTAGGGTGATTCCTGTCCAGGGTGATTCCTGTCCAGGGTGACTCCTGTCCAGGGTGACTCCTGTCCAGGGTGACTCCTGTCCAGGGTGACTCCTGTCCAGGGTGACTCCTGTCCAGGGTGACTCCTGTCCAGGGGTCACTTTTTCTATGGCAAGTAATGCTTAGGGTGATTCCTATATAGGAGCGAGTACTTTAAATAGTGTGTCCTTTACTACGTTCTTACTAGGGTGATTGTTTTCTGTGGTAGTTACCACGTGGGACGAGTCCTTTCTATGGTAGTTACCACGTGGGACGAGTCCTTTCTATGGTAGTTACCACGTGGGACGAGTCCTTCCTGTGGTAGTTACCACGTGGGACGAGTCCTTTCTATGGTAGTTACCACGTGGGACGAGTCCTTCCTGTGGTAGTTACCACGTGGGACGAGTCCTTTCTGTGGTAGTTACCACGTGGGACGAGTCCTTTCTATGGTAGTTACCACGTGGGACGAGTCCTTTCTATGGTAGTTACCACGTGGGACGAGTCCTTTCTATGGTAGTTACCAACGTGGGACGAGTCCTTTCTATGGTAGTTACCAACGTGGGACGAGTCCTTTCTATGGTAGTTACCACGTGGGACGAGTCCTTTCTATGGTAGTTACCAACGTGGGACGAGTCCTTTCTATGGTAGTTACCACGTGGGACGAGTCCTTTCTATGGTAGTTACCACGTGGGACGAGTCTTTTCTATGGTAGTTACCAACGTGGGACGAGTCCTTTCTATGGTAGTTCGTACTTAATCACCTTGATTAAGATCAGCCCATCTGAATGATTTCAATCTAGGATAAGTTAAGTGTGTGTGTGAGCTGTGTGCCAAGACCTCGCTCCCTCCTCAACACAGTCCAACTACTTGTGCTGGACGGTAGAGCGACGGTCTCGCTTCCTGCAGGTCGGCGTTCAATCCCCCGACCGTCCACCAAGTAGTTGGGCACCATTCCTCCCCCACCCCCTGGCCTGGCCTATCCAAAATCATTCTCCTCGTATCCCTTCCAAGTGCCGGATAGACGTAATGGCTTAGGTATAGAGCGATTATCAGGAGAAAGTTCAGATTGACTGCTAGGTGAACAGAGGCATCAGGTGACATGTGGCCAAGTGGGTATAGTGTCCGTCGTGGTAGTAGGACATTAGGGAGACTGTATATAGAGGTATTCCTAATACCTGACATTCTCAAGCTATACCTTCTTCACCCTAGATGGAAAGCACCATACCACAATCACCCTAGATGGAAAGAACCATACCACAATCACCCTAGATGGAAAGAACCATACCACAATCACCCTAGATGGAAAGCACCATACCACAATCACCCTAGATGGAAAGCACCATACCACAATCACCCTAGATGGAAAGAACCATACCACAATCACCCTAGATGGAAAGAACCATACCACAATCACCCTAGATGGAAAGCACCCTGCCATCACTATCTAGATGCTAAACACACCAGCACATTTCACCCTTAAATGGTTCACACACTGATCCCCTCGTGATGTATACATCCTTCCTGGTCATACGTCACCCTAACCATTTACCATTCTCTACCATTCTTATATCCTACATTTTTTTTCATTATACACTAATTATTAGTATTAATGAATTATTATTAATTATTAAACCAGACTGGGTCGAGATGGTCAACCCTCACGCTGTCACCCTACGCTGTCACCCTCCCCATAGATGTCCAACGTCTTGTTATTTTCACCCTGGTTGTCTCACACCCTTATAACTTCACCCTAGACGTTTCGTGTCCCGTTATTCTGTCTATAGATACAAGCCGTATGTTCAACCTAGAATTGATTAACACACTATCATCTTTAACGCATTTATCAGACGCTATCACCCTTGTCACACACCCTACACATCTTATTGTTACTGTAGATGTTTAAAGCAGTTTCGTACACATTCTAGAATAGATGATTCACATATTATTGCAGGTTAATATGTCAGATTATATTGTCTCTTCTGATGGCGAACACTCTACCACCACCACACACACTGGACATTCAGCACCCTACCATCACACACACTGGACATTCAGCACCCTACCATCACACACACTGGACATTCAGCACCCTACCATCACACACACTGGACATTCAGCACCCTACCATCACACACACTGGACATTCAGCACCCTACCACCACCACACTGGACATTCAGCACCCTACCATCACACACACTAGACATTCAGCACCCTACCACCACACACACTGGACATTCAGCACCCTACCACCACTCACACTGGACATTCAGCACCCTACCACCACACACACTGGACATTCAGCACCCTACCACCACTCACACTAGGTATTCTCCACACCTTACCACCCTACATCAGAGGTCTCACGCCAGGCCAGGGTGTGGGGCAAGGTTCAATGGGGTTACATATTAACCCGATCACCCTAGGGTGAGATCCCTTTGTGGCGTGATGGCTAGGAGGGAGGGAGTGAGGGAGGGAGGGGTCACCCTGACGCGGCTAGGGAATCCACCACAACTCTTCCCCAGCGAACCTCCCGCCAAATATGGACGTTGCCGTCGAAGCCTAGCAACCCAGGTACATTGTGACGTCACCGGTGACGTCATGCCGCGTGTGTCATGGGTGACGTAACGAGATCCGCGTGGTGGAGTTGCCAAATACGGCAAGGTCGTCTGGCGGGGCGCGTCCCCAAACTGGCTAAGATGTCTTAGTCGCCCCGTTGACTCGCTGACTCACGGGGCGTCGTTCCCTCCGGTGATGGAACAGTCCTGTCATATTTGAGACTTTATGATAGACGGGAGCTTCAGAAGAGCATGACGGACAGGTGAACGGGGGTTGAACGCTGTTTTTGAGGTCTGTTTCAGTTTAACTGTAGCCTCATTTTCAGTGTTATGGTCCCCCGTCTACCACACAGCTACAGTGTTATGGTCCCCCGTCTACCACAGCTACAGTGTTATGGTCCCCCGTCTACCACACAGCTACAGTGTTATGGTCCCCCGTCTACCACACAGCTACAGTGTTATGGTCCCCCGTCTACCACAGCTACAGTGTTATGGTCCCCCGTCTACCACACAGCTACAGTGTTATGGTCCCCCGTCTACCACAGCTACAGTGTTATGGTCCCCCGTCTACCACAGCTAGTGTTATGGTCCCCCGTCTACCACAAAGCTACAGTGTTATGGTCCCCCGTCTACCACAGTGACAGTGTTATGGTCCCCCGTCTACCACAGCTACAGTGTTATGGTCCCCCGTCTACCACAGCTACAATGTTATGGTCCCCCGTCTACCACACAGCTACAGTGTTATGGTCCCCCGTCTACCACAGCTACAGTGTTATGGTCCCCCGTCTACCACAGCTACAATGTTATGGTCCCCCGTCTACCACAGCTACAATGTTATGGTCCCCCGTCTACCACAGCTACAGTGTTTATGGTCCCCCGTCTACCACACAGCTACAGTGTTATGGTCCCCCGTCTACCACAGCTACAGTGTTATGGTCCCCCGTCTACCACAGCTACAGTGTTATGGTCCCCCGTCTACCACACAGCTACAGTGTTATGGTCCCCCGTCTACCACACAGCTACAGTGTTATGGTCCCCCGTCTACCACACAGCTACAGTGTTATGGTCCCCCGTCTACCACAAGCTACAGTGTTATGGTCCCCCGTCTACCACAGTGACAGTGTTATGGTCCCCCGTCTACCACAGCTACAGTGTTATGGTCCCCCGTCTACCACAGTGACAGTGTTATGGTCCCCCGTCTACCACAGCTACAATGTTATGGTCCCCCGTCTACCACAGCTACAGTGTTATGGTCCCCCGTCTACCACACAGCTACAGTGTTATGGTCCCCCGTCTACCACAGCTACAGTGTTATGGTCCCCCGTCCACCACAGCTACAGTGTTATGTCCCCCGTCCACCACACAGCTACAGTGTTATGGTCCCCGTCCACCACAGCTACAGTGTTATGGTCCCCCGTCCACCACAGCTACAGTGTTATGGTCCCCCATCTACCACAGCTACAGTGTTATGGTCCCCCGTCTACCACAGTGCTATGGTCCCACGCCACCACAGTGCTATGGTCCCACGCCCACACACACAGTGCTATGTCCCACGCCCACCACAGTGCTATGGTCCCACGCCCACCACAGTGCTATGGTCCCACGCCCACCACAGTGCTATGGTCCCACGCCCACCACAGTGCTATGGTCCCACGCCCACCACAGTGCTATGGTCCCCACGCCCACCACAGTGCTATGGTCCCACGCCCACCACAGTGGCTAGGGTCCCACGCCTACCACATGCTATGGTCCCCGCCCACCACAGTGCTAGGGTCCCACGCCCAACNAAAAGCTGATTCTCAAATGCCCTGAAAGAATGCAAAGGAGACCTGGTCAAGCCCAAGGTGTTGATGAAGGATTGAGAAGGGCACACCCGACGTGTAATGGACCAGAGGTGGGTACCAAGGACTAGAGCTCGGCACAAACACACACACACAATTAGGAAGGTGCTCACACCTAGAAAGACGTACACACAATACTAGCGACAGGCATTCATCAGTGTTGATAACGGATGTACAGCACAATACAAATATCCAGTTTAACCGCAACATGTGCATCTAGATCGTGTTCCCAGCTTGCCTGTACTTGTATCTGGTGCATCTCTAACACACATCATGCACTGATGTCATACGACATCATGCGTCGGGTGTGACGCCCGCGAGTGTGCGAGTGTACAGGCACACAAGTTACTTCGTATACGCCAAGACAAGCATTCGGCCATTTTCTGTACTGTTATCTCGCATATCCGTATCCGGCTGAAGCCAGTCACTAAAAGGAGTTTAATTTGGATATATTGTTATAATAAGGAAGTACTGAGTACGAACTCGCAGTGATTAAAATTATACCGAGGAATACATAACTGGGCGTCATGCTTATATTTACACTTTTTATGAGAAGTCATTATATTCTGCACCCTTCGCAAGCCTTGTTCCAGGAATTGTTGTTGTGTTCCGGGGACTGTAGCCCTGGTGTTCCGCGGACTGTACCCCTGGTGTTCCGGGGACTGTACCCCCTGGTGTTCCGGGGACTGTAGCCCTGGTGTTCCGGGGACTGTACCCCCTGGTGTTCCGGGGACTGTACCCCCTGGTGTTCCGGGGACTGTACCCCCTGGTGTTCCGGGGACTGTAGCCCTGGTGTTCCGCGGACTGTAGCCCTGGTGTTCCGGGGACTGTAGCCCTAGTGTTCCGGGACTGTAGCCCTGGTGTTCCGGGGACTGTAGCCCTGGTGTTCCGGGGACTGTAGCCCTGGTGTTCCGGGACTGTAGCCCTGGTGTTCCGGGGACTGTAGCCCTGGTGTTCCGGGGACTGTAGCCCTGGTGTTCCGGGGACTGTAGCCCTGGTGTTCCGGGGACTGTAGCCCTGGTGTTCCGGGGACTGTACCCCTGGTGTTCCGGGGACTGTAGCCCTGGTGTTCCGGGGACTGTAGCCCTGGTGTTCCGGGGACTGTAGTCCTGGTGTTCCGGGGACTGTAGCCCTGGTGTTCCGGGGACTGTAGCCCTGGTGTTCCGGGGACTGTAGCCCTGGTGTTCCGGGGACTGTAGCCCTGGTGTTCCGGGGACTGTAGCCCTGGTGTTCCGGGGACTGTACCCTGGTGTTCCGGGGACTGTAGCCCTGGTGTTCCGGGGACTGTAGCCCTGGTGTTCCGGGGACTGTAGCCCTGGTGTTCCGGGGACTGTAGCCCTGGTGTTCCGGGGACTGTAGCCCTGGTGTTCCGGGGACTGTAGCCCTAGTGTTCCGGGACTGTAGCCCTGGTGTTCCGGGGACTAGGTCATGGAACAGATCGTGGCTTGGAAATGGTGTTGTGATTAAAAAAATAAATTATCGGGTAAGACAACAGACGTGTGATAACTTGTTTGTTTCAAGCGAAGGTTAGACATATTATATATATATATATATATATATATATATATATATATATATATATATATATATATATATATATATATATGAATTTAGGTGGAGGTGATTAGGAGCTATCACCTATGGACCAAAATGCCTCCTGTAGTTGCCCTTATTCTTATTGTTATGTGCGGTGGACGTTACAAGTGTGCTAGACACTGATAACTTGCTGCACACACACACACACACACACACACACACACACACACACACACACACACACACACAACACACACACACACACACACACACACACACACACACACACACACACACACACACACACACACACACACACACACACACACACACACACCTGTTTATCTTTGCTGGAAGCTGGAAAGCTAGAAGCTGTAAACTCAAAGTCATAATGTTAAAACGTTTTCTTTCAGCGTGATACTAATGGGGAAATGGGATGAATTAAAGGGGCACATTGTGGAAGCAAACACTATGCATAGTTTTAAAACTAGGAATACTAGAGATGAAGGACAGAAGTCATTGCTTTAAACGGCCGGCGGCTAGAAAGGCGAGATCCTAGAGCCAACGTTCGATCCTGCAGGCACAAATAGATGAGTACACACACACAAAATGATACAAATAAATATACCAAAACTAGAAGATATAAGGCAAAAGAGGTGATATGATCACTATGTACTAAATATTAACAGAAATCGACAAAATAAACCAAGATGAAGTTATGAACCCTGCAGCTTCAAGAACAAGAGGCCACAGATCCATTTTAATGAAAGAAAGATTGGCCTTAGATAAAGTATACGTCAAAATACGCCGCGCTATTAGGATGACGAGTAGTGCAAGAGCGGACGTTCGACCTTGCAAACCGCATGGAGGTGAGCTCACACACACCAGCCTATTATAACCAAAGCCAAATCCTGTGTGCGAGCAGGAGAGTATACTGCCCGCACATACCATATTCCGTCAGCGGCCTCGCTCCTCGCTACCAACAATACCAACGAGACGGGGACACCAGGACACAGGTGCCGCCCGCCCCTCTGGAGATCCCAGCGTGGTCACCTGGCGCCGAGGACACCCTGAGGTCCACCCGCGGGCGGACCTGCCCTGCGCGCGCTTCTCTCACCTTCACGAATTCCCGCCGGCGGCGTGTTTTGAATCTTCAAGTTTCTTTCGCAAAAAACGTGCTCTAAATTTTTAGAAGTTCTTTTTTTTAAGATACGAATTGCAATGAATTTTCGATTTTTCATATTGGGAAATGTGAAGATAGTCCCATTATAACTTAATGCTGCTTGAACTCTGTTGATAAGCCTATTCTACGGGTCCTGGAGATAACTTAATTTCTTCCTTTATAACTTTGAACTAATTTTAATTGCGCTCATTTTTAATGACCTGAGATCACTTTACATCAATCTAAATCACCTTAGATCAGTTAGGTACCCTCAGATCACTTTTGGTAATTGAAAATGCACTCACTTACATTCAACACATTCAGATATTTTTAGGCGACCACTAGGCTGCATGAGGCGTGAACGCGTCCAGTGTCCTGTACAATGGTCCAGCACCCAGTGTCCGCTGTACAATGGTCCAGCACCCAGTGTCCGCTGTACAATGGTCCAGCACCCAGTGCACGCTGTACAATGGTCCAGCACCCAGTGTCCGCTGTACAATGGTCCAGCACCCAGTGTCCGCTGTACAATGGTCCAGCACCCAGTGCCCGCTGTACAGTGGTCCAGCACCCAGTGCCCGCTGTACAGTGGTCCAGCACGCAGTGCCCGCTGTACAGTGGTCCAGCACGCAGTGCCCGCTGTACAATGGTCCAGCACCCATGTGACTTACACAAGGAAGACGTTGAGACCTTTCCCTTCACCAACGTTGGTGTTTTTGTTGGTAACTGGTGAATCATCCCTCCTACCTCCCTCCCTCCCTCCCTAGCGCTATGCACCGTTTCTCTTTCCCTCACTTCCCCTTCCCCTCCCTTTCTTCCTTCCTAATATCTTTGTCAGCTTTGTCACTCCACCCCTCTCTCTCTCTCCCTCTCCTCTCTCTCTCTCCCTCTCCCTCTCTCTCGTGTTGTCAAGATAACCGTTGCTACCAAGCCATAAGGTACCAAGTGGTTATATAAATGTATAATATATTTTAGAGTACTCGGTGTTAACACATTCCTTGAGGCCAACACTAAAAGACTAATTACCAAAGTCGCTTATCCCAAAACGTGCTGAAGACGCCTATAGAGATTAGAGGGTGACGGTGTACTACCCACTAAGTATTCAAGGAGCCGGGAGGGGGAGACGGGAACTAGGGATCTCCTAAGTCACAAATATGGTTAAAAACTAGTTGGAAGATAACATACACCACACACGGATGTAATGGAAGATACGCAAGAGGTCGTCAAAAGGTTACGGGACAAGTAATATTAGTTTGGGAATTTGATGGACTTTATCATAGGGCTGAGGCTCTTTTGCCAGACAGGTGTACTTGCCTAGTTGTGCTTGCGGAGGTTGAGCTCTGGCTCTTTGGTCCCACCTCTCAACTGTCAATCAACTGATATACAGGTTCCTGAGTCTACTGGGCTCTGTCATATCTACATTTGAAACTGTGTATGGAGTCAGCCTCCACCACATCACTTCCTAATGAATTCCATCTGTTAACTACTCTGACATTGAAAAAGCTCTTTCTAACGTCCCTATGCCTCATTTGGGTACTCTGTTTCCACCTGAGTCCCTTGTTCGCGTACCCCCCCGTGTTAAACAGTTTATCCTTTTCAACCCTGTCAATCTCTCTGAGAATTTTGTAG
>WNGS01163002.1:7701970-7718395 GCA_020271785.1 Procambarus virginalis | reverse complement strand
CGTAGTCAGAAAACCTTTGACATAGTACCACCTAAAGAGACTAGTGCAGAAGTGGGACAAGTGGGAGTGACGGAGAAGGTACTCCAGTGGATAAGGGAGGTACCTCTAAGCAACAGAAGACAGCCTGTCACTGTGAGAGGCTAAGATCTCATAGTGGAGAGAGGTCACCAGCGGAGCCTAACGGCTTATACTGGATCGAGTCTCCTATATTCTGAAATATGTAAATTATCTTCCAGAAGGAATAGACAAATTCCCCTTTTTCAGTGTTTGATGATGATCCTAACATTATGAGGAATAAAAACAGAAAGATAGCAAAAGATCTATAAGATAACCTGGACAAGGTGATGGAATGGTCCAAGAAATGGCTTCAGGGAACAGAATACCGAACACACAAGGTACCAATGACAAATTAACATCAGGTTAGAAAGATCTGGGAGTTGATATCACACTCCTGATGCCCACATCCAAAGGATATCATCATCGGTTTCTTCTTGGTTGGCCCACATAAGAAGTGCCTTTAAAAATCTGTGCAAGGAACCTTGTATCTTCATACATGTAGGACCAATTCTGGAGTATGCAGCCCCAACGTGGAGCCCGTACCTTGTCTAGCACAAGACGATGCTGGAAAAATTCAGAGGTATGTCACACAAGTCAAGTCCCAGAACTGAGAGGTACGAGTTAGAGGAAAGGCTGCTAGGAATTAAACCTCACACCACTGAAAGAAGTGAGATTTGCCACACTACCACCAAACATATCTCACCACCACACCTACCACCACATTTACCACCTCGCTACATGTCTACCTGCCAGTTGTTGGCTTGTAGGAACTAGCGGCATACAACTCCTGCAGACGTAGAAGCAGCCTCTAGTAGACTAGACCAATAATAATAATAATAATAATAATCAATAATGTTCCCATTTTCTATGAACACCCCTAAGCAGGCTAATGGGTAACTACATTATAATGTTAACCTCGGGCGGACGCGTCGCCAGCCTCCGCCTTGCAGTGTTTGACACAGAGGCGGCGTCGAGAGGGTTGCTCGCCGCCCAACACCCAACATGATAACAAGAAACTCTGGAATGTTGTGTTGAAGGTCGCGGTGGGGGTGGCTACTGCTGTCCTGCGCTCACGCCTCCACTCTACGCTACACTCTCATTGTCCTGCAATACTGTGCTTGCCCTGCTACACTCTGCTGTTCTGCACTTCCGTGGTTGTGCTACAATTGCAGGACAATTGTAGCTGTCCTGCAATTCTGTGGTTGTCCTGCTATACTGTGGTAGTCCTGCTATACAGTAGTTGTCCTGCTATACTGTGGTTGTCCTGCTATACTGTGGCAGTCCTGCTACACAGTAGTTGTCCTGCTATACTGTGAGTTTTCTGCTATACTGTTGAGTTTTCTGCTATACGGTGGTTTCCTATACTGTAGAAGTCCTGCAGTATTGCTATTCTGTGGTCGCTATACTGCTGTTGTCTGCTATACTGCAGTTTTTATGTTATACGGTGATTGTCCTATACTATATTAATTCTGCAGTATTGTCCTGCTGTTGAAAGGAACACAAAGGAGAAACAATACAATGGTGAATGTGAAGAGAAGTACAGTATTTGTTCAACACGCTTTACGTGTAAAGTGGCGCTGGTGGTCAGTAACTCTTTGAACACTGGCAGCGTTGTAGTCGGCATCAAGACGGCCGTGGTTGTTGTTGTATCGCCATGGTTGGCTGACCATCATGTCTGTTGTGATCGTGGACCTTGTAGTGTGAGCTACGTAGTGCCCCGTCTGCTGGTCCTCGTCTCTCTCTATCCTACGCTCTTCTGTTATCTCTTTCCTCTCGATGTAGAACCGATCTTTGGGCTTGCCTACACTTGACAAGATGCTATCACCACCCAGCATGAAAGTTATTTAAGTCGGGCTATTACTGCCAGCACTATGAATGCTTAAGAACAGAGGTCACTCTTAAGAATGAAGGATTGTCCATCTTTATGCTAGACTCTGCCTTAGGGCATTTCTTACGATAGGTCCAAAGATCAGCACCGATCAGTTGTCACTTGGTCTTTTGTCTCAAGAATTAACCAAGAGGAAGTGTTCTATTGACGTGTAGGTTCTGTAGCTTCGAACTTGGCCAGACGTATGAACTAGGCCAGCAAAAGCCACATCAGTAAACTATCAGCAAAGATGATAAAAACCAAGTTTACATAATGTTCGGTATACAATACAGCTATTTATAGTGTTGATGTATGCACCGTGGCAATGAAAAAACAAACGAAGGTACACACCGTGACACCGTCACATTGAGGGGGCGGGGGTGGGAATCATTCCTGGTATTCCATCATGGTTCGGCTGACTGGAGTTATACAGACCAATCATAACTAACCAGTGAGCCTTCACCTGTTCCTGTTGGCCGACTTTGTTACCCCTTAAGGCTAGACACGAGCAGCACACCTGTGACGTTGGTCAACCACACACTGCTCTGAGTGCCCTTCTTGGTGATGGTTTATATTATAGTTTGCTATAGTCGGGGACAGGAAATGTCTTAAGCTTATCGAGGACCCCCCTAGGCTCAGCTACAGTCTTTCCTTCGTATCCACCACAACAAAGGTAAACAATAGCCTAAGCAACACAATCCTTTTGAGATGTATTTCAGTTTCTCACAATAGACTTACTGGAAACTGGAACCCACAACAGCCTCTTTAACTTCCCGAAGGTACCTAATTACTGCTTGAGGGTGTGAATGAAAAAAAGAGACATCATATTGATTGATCCCAGGATGCTCAGGTGCGTGCTGGCGACGCAGACCACTGCTCTACAAGACCCATATAATAGTCCCAGCAGTCCCAGGTTCGGCTGGACTCTGTCTTCCCGCGCTAATCATTTGAATACGACCTCTGTCACACAGGACTGCTAAGCAGAACTATCAGGTGACGTGAAGTTGGCCACCTTCAGGAGATAATCCCCAGTAGAGAGGTTATTTATGCTGCTGCTGCTGTGTTCATTGCATATATATGCCCTCCTAAGTGTTACATGATAATGGGGAATCCCAATATATCAAACATGAAATCTTTCGCACGGCGTCTTATATTGGGCCATGGAAGTAAGTGGAGGTATTATGGAAGTTATGTCATCATCATGGTAGTCATGTCAGCTTATGGTATATGTCAGCATCATGGAAATAATGTTACATCATGGTAGGTATGTCAGCGGTACAGTGTTCACGCCAGGAACACAGTAGTCTTGTCAGAATGGTGGAAATAATGTTAGCATCATCATGGTAGTCATGTCAGCAGCATGGAAGGTCAAATAATGGGAGTGAGGTGAGTAGCATGGTGGTAATGGCAGCCATGCCGGTGTTATGGAAAGCATGTGTGTGGTTGTTTGTGGGTGACTGTGAACTCGTACTGGTGACCTTGGTCAGGTATTCCACCCCTCCTGCTCCACCCCCCCTCCATCCCCAGCTTCCTCCCCCCCACCTCACCCCTCGCAACCTTAGTTCCCTACACCACCCCCAGCTCCCCCAACCTCCAACCCCAGGTCTCTCCCACTTTTCCAGGCCCCCCCCCCTGCACCCCCAGCTCCCCCCAACCTACCACCCCCCTCAAGGTTCCCCTCCTCCTCCTCCGAGGCCATTGGAACACGACATGCTGCGAAAGCTAAGGACCACCCAAAGGATCTACCAGTTAGCGCCAACGAGGAAATAACAACAGCAGGAGACACATTGTGACCAGGCTCAAGAGACCAAGGTGGAATTCTCACCGTAACGACAAGGAAATCTGTGAAGGGCTCGAACGTGTGATTTCAGGTCTTCACAAAAGACCTCTGGCAGCTTGGAGACCTGGGTTGAGGAATGAAAAGGCTAGAGATAACACGGTAGTGTTGTGTGTTTTGTTTGTGCGCAACACCAGGATTGACATAGTTGTCACTGTAGAGGTTAAAAATAACACCCGGAGGAATTAGAGGCAACAAAATCAATAGGACCGGACTTGATATCGCCATGGCTGTTGAAGGAGGCTCAGAGGTGCTTTGTCACCTGATAACTAAAATTTTCAGTAAAACACTTGAGATTGGCAACAGAAATTTTGGAAAAAGTCAAAAGTAGTCGCAATATCAGAAAGGGGACAGATAGGAGGCACTAAAGTACAAGTTAGTCTCGCGGATTCCTTGTCAAGTGAAGGAAAAAACAGTAATCAGGCTGAGAATAATTCAACACTTGGAGGGATAAACTTTGTAATAAATAGGCAGCATGGATTTAGAAAGAGAATACGGTGCCTGGCTAACTTGATCGAGTTCTATCACAAATATTTTCAAATAAGACAGGGGGGGGGAAGGCTGAGAAAATTGTATTTTCCTAAATTGTCAAAAAACATATTACTGTATACTATTCATGGTGAACATCTGGAGATCCAGATGGAGAAGCGTGCATGGATAACTGTGAAGACACTAAACTGGGTAGAGACTACACTGAAGACAGAAAACAGTCACAGTCACAAAGTTTGGAGTTGCAGAAAGGTAACAAGTAGAGTTCCCCAAGGATTAGTTCAGGAACCCCCAACTGTTTCTCATTTATATGAATGACAACCCGAGGCAGCCAACTTGTACATGTCAGTGTTTGCAAAGACGATGAGAAGCTAAGTACGAATATAAAATCCGAGGACTGCTGAAGGTACAGGATAACATTGACAAACGCTGGCTGCTAGAATTTAACCCCAACAAGTGTAAGGTAATGAAGATGCGAAAGGAAGAGAGAGAGACGAAACCGGAAGATATATACACCATAAGGCAGTCAGAAGAGAAAATGATTGGAGCAGAATATTATCAACATTACCACCATACTCACAAAGGGAAAAACATTCACACATATGGAACGTTGGCAAACATAAATTTTGCATAATTCCTTAATCCTTAAAGAAATTCCTGCCTTAATCCTTCCTTCGTGGTCTGACACTGATGAACATATATATATTATATATATACAAATATATATATATATATATATATATATATATATATATATATATATTATATATATATATATATATATATATATATATTCTTTTTGTTTACAACCTAAAAGGGGTACCACCTCTGGTGCAAGTGTAGGGACCCATAGGTTCGGAGAAGAAAATAAAGAGTACTCAGAGAGGACCTTGTGGATCCTCACTGAACACTTTGATATTTCTTCTATATCCCCCATATATATTATATTATATATATATATATATATATATATATATATATATATATATATATATATATATATAGTGGAGCAGTAGTAGCAGGACGGTAGTCCCCAGCTGCTGTTGCCATATGCGGACATACCTTCGCCTTGTCACTATCATTATTATGTATATCTTGAAACTCCGCATCGTACGCCCGACACGTACTTGAACCACGCGTTAGCGGGCTGGCTGCCTGAGCCTTCGTGGAGGCTGTCGTACAGGAATTTCATTGAAGAGACGATGCCAGTATCTTCCAGAATCTTGGGATATCCCTGCGAGGACCCAGGCGAGGCCTCCTCACTGGGATCAGCGGGTCCAGTACCCTTGTGACTCACCAGGACTCACCAGACTGACTCATTAACAATTGCATTCCGCCATACTGCTCTAAGTCCGTTCTCCTCAATGGTACCTGCTATTTTGACCTATAATTTCCCCTAAGGCCAAAAAACTGATGTACTAAAAACAGCAGCGGGTCGCGAAATTGACGTGAGAGCCCGTTTTTTGTTCGTTGGTCCTCGGGTAGGTTAGGTTCCGGTAATTTAGCACAACGGTTTGTTGACGCGAACGCTCGGGAGAACGGGCTGAACTGCCACCAAGTATTGTCCATAAGAAAACGGTATTAGTCCATAGAACCTGCAATAATATGTTGGAGAAAGTGAATGAAACATTGAGACTTTAAGAAGGAAAGAATAAAGTATTGTGGAAAGAAAGCCTAAAGTCTGGAAAGTTATTCAGCATTTTAAAGGAGGAATTAGTAGCCTAGTTACATAAAGTTGGTATATAGTTAAGTAGCATCAATACTTTTCATAATCTTTATCAAAGTTTAAACTTTCCCAGTCAATAGAGCGTTACATAAATACCTATTTTGTAAACACTGTATTCACTCGTATTTTTAATAAAATGTAAATTTCACTATTTGTATGTTACTATTATCAATATTATTACCATGCAATACTTATTGAATTCTAGTTCGTGAATATGAGTGTAGAATTTATTATAAATCAGTTACTAAAGTTTACTTGAAGCTTACAAGCTGTATTTTCAGTCATTCATTTATACAGTTTGTGAATGGTTGAGGAGACAGTCGGGAGGCATCTCCCGTCACGCAGGGTGCACTCGCACCTCCACAGATCTCCAGTATCAGCTCTTGATACTAGTAATGGCTCAAAAGGGCCACCACTTACGGGCTATTCATGCCCGTGCCACCTTTTGGATAGCTTAATCTTCATCAATCATCAATCAATCAGGAGACAGCATGTTTTGGTCAGCAGCCTATTGCCAACATGCGCGCCAAAATTTTGGGTATTTCGGGTAATTAGTGCGTCGACATTATCACTGTTCTTGCAAAGGGAAACATGCATCCGCTTTTACATATCGCACCTCTTTGTTTGATGGTGTGTTGATGAAGGACTGATGGAGAAGCTAACTAGAGGGGAATACATTTTGTAAACATTGTAGAATACACTAAGACCAGCTACGGCTGTTCTGTGTTAAATCTGGACGCATGGTATTAGGACATATATATATTTCTAATATTAAGGCTGTTTCTGACTTCAGTTTTGTCTCATAACTTTAGATAAGACCGTGGTCAGCCAACCCAGATTAAGTGTTTGACACTCCAAGATGAAGTTCTCCATTATAGAACTGACTGCGAGTTGTAGTGTTATGCAACATCTCCCAGAATCTATATACAGAGGATCTGATAACCTCCGTAAACAGGCTTATTAGAAACGCTATCATAGTTATAATTAATATTAACAGTAATAATAATAATAAGACGCAGAGTAGACAAGTTATTCCAGCCATACAAATAGCAGAAACAATGTGATCATTATATATAAATAATAATAATAATAATAATAATAATAATAATAATAATAATAATAATAATAATAATAATAATAATAATAATAATGGTCGTAATAATAATAATAATAAAGTACGCATAGTGAGGACATTACCTACCTATAAGGTATTGTTGCAGCCTGGTACCCAATATGTCAGCTGACCGCAAGATTCCTTTTGCAGGCGTGAAGGGGGTGGGGAGGGTGGTGGCGGAGGAGTGCCTGGGTGACTCAGCCGGTGCCCTGAGTGCCTCCCCATCCTCCATAAGGGTAGAGATCCAGAATATAATACGCCGTGTTGGGCGGGTGCCTCGCTGAATGGCGGTGTTTGCAACCCAGCAACGAGGTGACCAGCTCATGGATATGTTCGCTCCGGGTTTCATTTGATGCGTCTCTAAACATCTGGGGAACTCCTACCTACGCATGTGTACTCTTGGATAATCAAATGACTAATTAAGTGCGATCTTGAAGGTGGGTAATTTCGTACAAGGAAATAAAAGGCGCGTGTGGTGGGTGTGGTGACCGTACCATTGTGGGTAGTCCCAAAGGTTGCTCCGGGCATGAACTCACTCCTCCCACCTCCTCCTCCTCCTCCGACAACGACGACGATACGTCTCTTCCTCATTCTTGAAGATTGTTTCTTCCTTGTTTGGCTGGATATTCTCAGACGGGAGAGCGCGCGGGAATTCCAGCGTCACTGGAGGTTGGTCAGGTATCGGAGACGGGTTTGCCTGTGTCATTGTCATGCTGGAGGAAAGGTGGGTGCCGCCGCCACCGCTGCTGCTGCCACCAGACCTTCTCTTGCCTAACTCTGGCGCCACCTCTAACACGCAGTCTTCCCCATGCATATACGTCTTCCTGCTGTGCTCTTCATTCACTACTGTGGAACACCCAAAACCCAGGCGAGACCGACAGCTGTCCTACGCATTATGGACTATTGCGCAACTCTCGCCTCACAGTATAATATATAATAAACAGTTTTATTACTAGTAACTGCACTATATAACCTATTTTTAACTAGTGTAAAAATCAGCAAATCCAGTCTCGACCACCTCTTGCCAAACTGGGACTCCCGCGCATAACATAGTTTTTAACCAATGTATAAATAAACATAATTGTAGATAACTTGTATATAAAACTTCAGTTACAGGACTCGTCAAAATTCCCAATGGATACCTAATAATTAGACAAATTATTCCATGCTATCAGTGTGATCATGGAGGCTGTTTGTTGACGCAATAGACATGTGCATGTGTTATCAACGTGCCTAGAGTTGTTCTGCCATCAGTCCTAGTTACAGGGTTATCTTCCTTAGCTTCTAAGTCTTGGATTATTACCTAGACTACTAGATTATTAAGGCTTGATTTATCAACTAGGCTACTAGTTAAGGCTTCGGTTAACAACTTAACTAGTTACGGATTATCTAATCAACTAGACTACTAAGCCACGTTTGGGTTATCAACTAGACCTCTAGTTAAGGCCCGGCTTATGAACTAGACTACTTGTAAAGGATTTATTTACTAACTATAGTACTATATAGTTAAGAGATGCCTTACCAACCAGGCTATGAGTTAAGCCTCGATTTATCAAGTAAGCTAAGACTTGGCTTATCAACTAAATGGGGTAAACTGAGTTCCCAGAAGCCTCAGGGATCCTAGAGAGCAAGATGGGGTTCCGGGAAGTATTTCCGTGACAGACAGCAAAGGTTAAGAGAGATGGTGAGAAACATTAGCTTCTACGAACACATAAACCGTATATTATATTATATGTTCCCGTGGAAGGAAAACCACTCACATCCTAGACAATTCTAAACCTTTTTTATTACTAATAAGCTATACAAATTATCTTTATTGATTATTTTCAATTTAAAAGTTCAGTAATCGGGAATTTTTCCAATAAACATTTTACATCCTGGAAGCCTGCGTGACATCTTACATCCTGGAAGCCTGCGTGACATCTTACATCCTGGGAGCCTGCGTGACATCTTACATCCTGGAAGCCTGCGTGACATCTTACATCCTGGGAGCCTGCGTGACATCTTACATCCTGGAAGCCTGCGTGACATCTTACATCCTGGAAGCCTGCGTGACATCTTGCATCCTGGAAGCCTGCGTGACATCTTACATCCTGGAAGCCTGCGTGACATCTTACATCCTGGAAGCCTGCGTGACATCTTACATCCTGGAAGCCTACGTGACATCTTGACATCTTTTTCATAGTATAAGGGATTCTATCACTTCGTTAAGACTGTAGACTCAAAATTAAACTACTAGATAAGACTTTAGGTTGTCAACTAGGCTTTAGGTTGTTAGCTAGGCTACTAGATAAAACTTAAGGAAAAATCAAACTAAAACATTCGTAAGCCTAGTATAGGACATAATTATACTACATTAGGCCTCAAACAGCAAATATTAGGCCTAGGATTGCTTGGGAAGTTTAGGTTTAGATATTGTCCGTTACTTATTTTTTTCCATTTTTTTTATGTACCATTTGGTACGAAGTTTTTGAAGGCCAACAGTCCATTTTTTACGTTTGACTAAATAGTTACTGTTGATAGTATTATTTAAGGAGGATCGACTGCATAATGCAATGAATCCAGACCCATTGGATGGAAATAACCTCTAATATTTCCATTCTTGTTCATTAATTACTCCAGCTTGCTACTCTTACATTGGTGAAACATTTATTTCCCGTCCCTGTGGCTCGTCTGAGTATCTTGCCTTTGTGCATGTCCTTTCATTATATCACTTCTCAATCTAAACATTCCGTCAATCTATTTCATCTCTATCCTGAGTATTTTATAATTTCGGATCATGTCTCCTCTATCACATCTTCCAATGTCCTTAAGTTTTCTCAGTTTATCTTCGTTGCTCAATCCCCTCAAATTTGGGACCAGTCTTTTAACAAAGTTCTGTTCATTCTCAAGCTTTGTTTTTGTGCTATTTGAGGTGTAGGCTACAGGCAGGTGCTACTTACTCTGGAAAGTCGAACGTATGCCTCATACAGCACTTAACATATCCTTGTGTAGTTTCTTGAAGGCTGTCTTGGTGTTCGCCAGCATAGCCTGTACTACTGAAATTGCACTGATGTGTTTCCCTGGAGACTGTTCACTGTTATGTCTGTCACTACATTCATTTCTCTTATTAAAATTACGAAGTTCTTCCCTCATATTACGTGTTGCTCTTCTGGCCTCCTTACTCCTTGCATGTATCGGGAGTAAAGACCAGTAGCCATTTGTCTGCCCATAGCCTCAGACTTATCTAAGGCTTCGGAGCCTCCTTGCAATCCTCGTTCGTCCTGATATCATTCATCAGGTTACGGGTGAGAATTGCGTGAGCTACCACATCCCTTTGTGTGTATTTATACCTCAATAAACTTATTTTAATTTTAATTCATCAGGTTTGCGTCATCACCAACAGTGACAAACCTGTTGAGTTGATCAGCTGTCATTTGTGTACACAAAGAATATCACGGGTCCCAACACTGAACCTTGTGGAGCCCATTAATATGTTTCCTTATTTGGATTTTTCTCCTCTGACTGATAATCTATGTTCCCAATTACTCCGGCCTAATTCTCTATCTTGTACATTAGCTTCTTATGTGGGTCAGTGCCAAATGCTTTCTGACCTTTAAAGTATTCGGTGTGCTCAACCTTCCCATTCTTGTCTGATCTCATTCTATTGTAGAACTCTAATGTTTGAGAGAAATTGTTTTCCTTTTCAGACGTCATGTTGGTAGCTTTGATGTGAAGTTAATTCTCTTCAGGAATTCCATTATTGTCTATTATTATATCTTTCACTTTGATTGGCATGGATACTAAATTAACTGGACTGTAATCGAGAGATTTATGTTTATTTCTTGAATCATGTTGTTCACAACCTGCTTATGACAGTCGCCTAACACCCACCAGTCACCCTACAAATTTAATGACGCTAACGCAAAGCGTCTGGATTCCAACCTTGGAGAGACAAATAAACAATTATAATTAATAGACAAACATATTTACACTATATATTTACCCTATAAATAACATCGTTAGTCTGGTCATGAATTACGCTCACCACTGATGTCGATACGAATGAAAAGCTATGAAAATCTGTTAAATATTTAAAATGACTAATGTTAGATTATATTTAAAAACTCAGGAATTGTCATTAACATGAGAGGATGAATGTTGTACTCTGCTGACTTTCTTCAAGTCACCTCGGGACGGGGTTATGTCCATCAGATCAACCTCAAGTGGTTGTCTCTCAGATAATCATAAGACTTAGAGCGGGGTTGTGGTCATCAGATTAGCTTCGGGCGGAATTATATCCATTAGATCTGCCTCGCGGCAGAGGGAGGTGGGTGGTGGCCGGGAGGTATGTAGTTCCTGACGGACTTTACCAAGCGTCCGTAGCGCCCTTGCTGGGTCTCGTCCTTGGCGACCGCATTCCTGCAGCGGCCCTGGCCGCCAGTACGGTGATCCGCGCGACCAAGACAACGCCGCCACTGAGAACTGAAAGAATTGTATTTCTAATTCCGTCGTGGTGGTGGTCCTGGTCGGGGTGGTATTATGGAAGCAGGGTGGCATGTATGTGTGTGCACGCACGCGTGTGTGCCTTTAGAATTTATTTTTTGGCATCTTTGTTTCCGTAACTTATATCTCTGGCTCTTGTTCTTGATTTTTTTGTTATTATTATTTTCTACCACAGACGTGACCACACATTTACAATGCTAAACAGCATTACGGAGGAGGACTCACTATCACTTCAAGTTGATCTAGATAGGGTTTTGAAATGGTCAAAGGACTGGCAGATGCAGTTTAATGCTGATAATGTAAAGTTCTGAGGCTAGGTAATGATGATAGAGTTACAAGATACGAGCTAGATGGTGTTGAGATTGCGAAGTCGGATTGCGAAAGGGATCTGGGAGTTATGATTAGTAGGAATTTGAAACAAAAGGATCAATGCATAAATGTTCGTAATAAGGCAAATAGGACACTCGGATTTATTAATCGCAGCGTAAGTAACAAGACACCTGGTGTGGTTCTCAAGCTATATCTTGCTCTGGTTAGGCCCCATTTAGATTATGCAGTTCAGTTTTGGTCGCCATATTATAGAATGGATATAATTCACTTGAACGTGTCCAGCGTAGGATGACTAAGTTAATTCCCCAAATTAGAAATCTTTCATATGAAGAAAGATTAACAAAGCTTAATTTGCATTCACTGGAAAGGCGAAGAGTTAGGGTGACATGATAGAGGTTTACAAGTGGATGAATGGACATAACAAAGGGATATTAATAGGGTATTGAAAGTATCAACACAGGACAGAACGCGAAACAATGGGTATAAATTGGATAAGTTTAGATTTAGGAAAGACTTGGGTAAATACTGGTTCAGTAACAGGGTTGTTGATTTGTGGAACCAATTGCCGCGTAACATTGTAGAGGTGGGGTCCCTCGATTGTTTCAAGCATGGGTTGGACGTGTATATGAGTGGGATTGGGTGGTTATAAATAGGAGCTGCCTCGTATGGGCCAATAGGCCTTCTGCAGTTGCCTTTGTTCTTATGTTCTTATGTTCTTATATACATTTTCTTCTGTCCTCCATGGACAAGATGAGAGATTTGTCAAACATATAGTTCAGGGATTTATTGATCTATCAACCACAGAAGGTGATTGCAGTGCTTTTAAAATGCTAGGCTAAGCTACATACGTAAATACATAGATACACATTTATGTTACATAAAGTGTTCGATGTATCTTTCACATTAATGTGTCATTAATGTGCATTTACAAAGGGTTCTTGAAGTTCTAGGTTACAAGACTTCTTCCTTATTAATTGTTCAATTCCCTTTAATATTTTGTGCGTAGTGATCATATCGCCTCTTTTTCTTCTATCTTCTAGCTTTGGCATAGTTAACACCTCTAGCCTCTCCTCATAGCGTGTTGACCAGACCACACACTAGAAGTTGAAGGGACGACGACGTTTCGGTCCGTCCTGGACCATTCTCAAGTCGCTTCAAGTCTCCTCATAGCTCTTGTCTTTCAGTTCCGGAAGCCATTTTGTTGTATATCTGCACCTTTTCCAGTTTGTTGATGTGCTTGTTGAGATATGAGCACAATACAACTGCTGCATTTTCCAGTTTTGGTCTCAATAAAGTTGTGAGCAGTTTCTTTAGTATCTCGCCAACCATATATGTAAAGTGATTCTGAAATGGCAAAGCGTAGCCTAAGCTTCTTGGACAATGTTCTTTATGTGCTCCTCCTCGATTGTTTCAAGCATGGGTTGGACATGTATATGAGTGGGATTGGGTGGTTGTAAATAGGAGCTGCCTCGTATGGGCCAATAGGCCTTCTGCAGCTGCCTTTGTTCTTATGTTCTTATGTTCTGGTGAATCCCGAATCCAGAACCACCACTACATCTCTTTGTTAGAGTTCTTTAATTTTTTTGTACATAATTTGTAGGTTGTGTGTGTGGCCTATTTTTTCCTATTCCACTTTCCATAACATGGCATTTATACCCCATTTAATTCCATTTACCACATGGTGCGGCAGACACTTATTTGGTCTAGATCGTTTTGAAGGGCATGACAGTCGTCTAAGTCTCTTATCTTTTCAAGTAGCTTAGCATCGTTAGCAAACATTTCATATTTTTTTATGATTCACTGGTCTTCACTCTTCTCAGCAAATTTTGTATCATTTGCAAATAGATATTTAGGACCATCTCTATAGTTAAGTCAATAAAATATATGAAAAATAATACATGTTCCAGCACCAATCTTTAAGGGACGATTCTACTTGTAACTTAACCCCAGTCCGATTTCTCGCTCCTCAATGTGACACTCTCACTCCTGTCTGCTAGGTACGCTCTCACACCTTTTCGGTGCTCTTCTAGTTACTCCTGCTTATCAAGTTAGAATAGTACCTCATTGTGTGGAACTGTGTCAAAAGCTTTTTATTAAGTCCAGAAATATGCATTCTGCGCATCTTCTTTATCCCGTCTTCCTTTCTTTAGTTTCTCATGGAACTACAGAGGTTGGTTAGTTATGATTTCCCTTCCCTATAGCCGCGCTGGTGCTAGTTTATATACCTCGCCCACTTCAGATATTTTACCAATTTAGTGACACTAGTCGTCTCATTATTTACTTATAACTGAGGGGGCCCTTTGGGATTTGTCTTTGCTTGCCCTGCTATACGAACTTCATTAATAGGGTATTAATATTAATAGGGTATTAAAAGTATCAACACAAGACAGAACACGAAACAATGGGTATAAATCAGATAAGTTTAGATTTAGGAAAGACTTGGATAAATACTGGTTCAGTAACAGGGTTGTTGATTTGTGGAACCAATTGCCACGTAACATTGTGGAGGTGGGGTCCCTCGATTGTTTCAAGCTTGGGTTGGACATGTATATGAGCGGGATTGGGTGGTTATAAATAGGAGCTGCCTCGTATGGGCCAATAGGCCTTCTGCAGTTGCCTTTGTTCTTATGTTCTTATGTTTCTTATGTACTCTGCTGTTGGCTCAGTATTTGTCTGTCTTGAATTACCTTCTCTCCTAGCATCTGGAACTCTTTCGGGTCAGTTAAGAACCCTCCATGGGAACTAGCATTTAGCTCTTCACAAAATCCATGGAGAACAAATTTTTTTTATATATTCTGGTTAGCATTGTAAATGTGTAGCCACGTCTGGTAGAAAAAAAAGTTAAGAACATAAGAACAAAGGCAACTGCAGAAGGCCTATTGGCCCATACGAGGCAGCTCCTATCTATAACCACCCAATCCCACTCATATACATGTCCAACCCGCGCTTGAAACAATCGAGGGACCTCACCTCCACCACGTTACATGGTAATTGGTTCCACAAATCAACAACCCTGTTACCGAACCAGTATTTACCCAAGTCTTTCCTAAATCTATATTTATCCAATTTATACCCATTGTTTCGTATTCTGTCTTATGTTGATACTTTTAATACCTATTATTATCCCCTTTGTTGTGTCCATTCATCTACTTGTAAACTTCTATCATGTCATCCCTAACTCTTCGCCTTTCCAGTGAATGCAATTTAAGCTTTGTTAATCTTTCTTAATATGAAAGATTTCTAATTTGGGGAATTAACTTAGTCATCCTACGCTGGACACGTTCAAGTGAATTTATATCCATTCTATAGTACGGCGACCAAAACTGAACTGCATAATCTAAATGGAGCCTAACCAGAGCAAGATATAGCTGAAGAACCACACCAGGTGTCTTGTTACTAACGCTTCGATTAATAAATCCCAATGTCCTATTTGCCTTATTACGAACATTCATGCATTGATCCTTTTGTTTTAAATTCTTACTAATCATAACTCCCAGATCCCTTTCGCAATCCGACTTCGCAATCTCAACACCATCTAGCACGTATCTTGTATCTCTATCATCATTACCTAGCCTCAGAACTTTACATTTATCAGCATTAAACTGCATCTGCCAATCTTTTGACCATTTCAAAACCCGATTTAGATCAACTTGAAGTGATAGTGAGTCTTCTTCCGTGTTAATTTCCCTACCGATTTTTGTATCATCTGCAAATTTGCAAATGTTGCTACTCAAACCTGAATCTAAATCATTTATATATATTATAAACAACAGAGGTCCCAAGACAGAGACGGTAATTGGTTCCACAAATCAACAACCCTGTTACCGAACCAGTATTTACCAAAAGACTCAACATTGGTATTTGTTTCTGTGTGGAAAGGAAGTGAGAGATGGATGTAGTATTGCGGTGGATGAGTGGTTGAGAGGAGAGGGGTAGTGAAGGCGTATAACGAACTAAATATATAGAACGAAATGAGCTAATGATCATATGTACAAATCGCTAGTTACCAGATAGTATGTGCGAGCAAGAGAGGATTATTGAAACCACTACAGCTTCAAGAACACAAAGTGGCATATATTTATGTAGTGGCAACTACAGTTTGCAAAAAGTATTACAAAAGTGCTACTTTTTGCAGAACAGAGTTTTGACAAGAGGTTGATGCCAAAACAAACATGTATTCAAAGTTGCATATGAAAGTATTGGGAAGAACGGGACACACTCAGCCTAGCTGTCATCAGCCTTAGCTGCGCAGCTAGGTCAAGTCAAAACATAACTACACACACTCATACTCTCCTCTCTCTTTCTTCCAGCTATTCATGTACGTACTCTGTAAGCCCGATATCATGCCGTACATTCTGGCTGTGCTTAAATCTGTATCAATTCATTACTCTAATCAATCCTACTGCACACTACCCCTCGGCCTTCCTGCTCTTACCAACCTCTCTCCACCCTTCAGCTCCGGTGTCTTTATTTGTACTTTGTTGTACAATGTACACTATGTCACAGCCTCATGCCTCGCA
>WNGS01163002.1:7676406-7701870 GCA_020271785.1 Procambarus virginalis | reverse complement strand
TTTCTATGTTTTCTATAAAATCTTGTTTGATATACAGTATACAAATTCAGCATTTGCAGGAGTTTTCAGGAATGCATCCCTTGCAAATATTAAGCATTTACTGTGTTGACTTGTACAAAAGCATCCTAATGCTTGACACTCCTCCATTCAGATCAGCTGCTGTGTGAGAGTACAGAGGAAGAGAGCAAGCCTGTTGTGAACTTTGTCTTGATGACACGCTCTGGCAACAAGCAACAGTATAACAGTGTGGAGATGCCAGTGGATTCTGAGCTGGTCACTAAGCTCCGAACTCGTGAAGAGGTAAATACTGTAGCACAAAACTGGATAAAGTCCCGTTCTAGTGTATTTATAATTTATTCTATGCTCATAGCTTATTTACAATATATTCACATGACTTACTCTTTTACATGGATAAAATTAATGTAATGTTAGTTTAGAAGTTCTATTTGAGAGGACACTCAGCTTGGTGACTTCTTTTGATAATTACTTGCTTGAGAAAACACATTCATAAGTTGAACTCTTGCAGGCGGAGAGAGCCGAGAAAGAAAAAGTTAAGCGCATGACACTAGAAATAAATGAACGTCAGGAGGAAGAGGAGGCAGCAGAAATTATGCAACAGGTAAATTATAGAATGAGTTTGTGTATTTATTAAAAGTAATTATACTTTCACATAACACTTTAGTATAATTCCTGATATCCTTAATTTTCCCCAAGTTATTTGTTAAGGATAGTAAAACTCATTCGAACAGTTAAACCATTTCATAAATTATTATACATTTCAATAAGAATATAATAAATTCCTGCAAGGTTCTCCGTCATCAACCATGCAACAAAACAAGTTCCTCCCAGTTTGACTAAAGTTACATGTTTACCTGACTCAACATACTTGGCACTTGATAAAAATGAATACCCATAAAAGTCTCTTAACCTAAGGTAAACATTTATTTAACTACAACAAATTCCTACATAAACTAAAGCACTAGAGATATCACTTTAAACTGTCCAATCTTACCATGACGTCAGATGCCATTAACCAAAAACGAGTCCTCAAGGCTTTATATTAAAATCACTTTCATTCCATAAAACTACCTTAACAATTTACTAATGACACCCCTAGTACCTTTGTACCCTAGTACCTTTGTACTCCCCAACACTATCTGCACACTTTAACCAATACAGTAAATGATGAGCAAAGCAAGAATCTCTTTAGTGGATGTCTGTCCACAAGCTCACATTAAATACTGAAGAGATATTCAGTATTTTATTTGAGTTGGAAACAAATTAGCTAACCAAATGGACCTTGGAATAAACATTACAGGAGTTAAAAGTAAAAATTTCTAGCTATATGTGTTGATTACAAACTTCTACTTGCATAGAGCACATGAAAAAAAAAAAAAAATCAAAATGGTCAGAAGAATATAACCAACAGGATGTGCGCCTCACTCTGCACTTTCATACTATATAACTCATTCATCTGTTTGTCTCTTGGCATCTACACATTGGCCTTAAAATATTTGTGATAGTTACAGTAACATAAAAAAAAAATCGGCCATCAGAATAATAATGAATTTCAGACAAACTGCTCAAATGTTAAAGATAAACAATCTATAGAGATTACATCTGGTGCTTTTAGATTTACAAAATTTTCTATTGCTACACTAAATCCGACTTTAAAGTCTACTTAAAGGGCTGTAATGGTACCCATGAACATCTCACTAGAAGCAAGTACAGTATTGTACAGGCATACTTTTAGTGCAGCTCAGTACTGATTTGGTATACAGTAGTGTTTTTTTAATATATATGTATAAACAAAAAATTAATAACAGTACTCTACAGAAGAGCGAGTGCTGAACAAGAGAGACTAGGTGTGTGGGAGTTGGTTATGTTAAAAAAATAATGAGACTAAATAAATGAGTATAGTCTTTCCAATTACTTGAACAATATTACTTCTACTCAATATATTTTAGGCACTATATTTTGGCAAGAAAATTCATTTGATTCGAACAATGCAGTACAGTGGCACTTCGACATATGATTGCCGCTACTTACGATAATTTTGAGTTACGATGTAAATTTCATCGAAAAATGCGACTCGACATCCGATGATGTCGTCGACTTCCGATATTTGTTGGTACACGTTCGGGTCGACTGAGCATGTGGTTCCCGGTTACGCGGCCGAACTGCCTCAGTTTACTACAGCTGCTAGATTAGTGACGATCGCATCTATAAGAAATTCCGCTTTTGTGGTGATTTTTGCATTTTGAACATTAAAGTAATTGTTATATATCACGCCATGAGTCCCAGGAAAGTCAGTGGTAAGGCTCAACATATGAAAACCCATGTAAGGATGACCATAGAGCAGAAACAAGAGTACAGAATGTCTCTTCCTCAACAATTAAGAAAATGTGTGCAGCATGGGAAGAATTGCAAACCTTTGCTGAAACGACTCGCCCAAATCAAGCTGCAGTAGGTCGTTGCCTTAACCTATTCAATGACATTGTGATGCATCATTACAGACAAATGATAAAACGAAGGGAAAAACAAATGTCTCTTGACAAATTTGTAGTGAGACAAACAAGCACTGAACCACAACCAGGTCCTCGTGGTATTCAGGCAAAACGTAGGAGAGAGAGTACCCCAGAGAAAACATCACTGCCTGATGTGATAATGGAAGGGGACTCCCCTTCCAAACAGTAACAACTCTCCTCCTCCCCCCTCATCACCATCTTCTATACACTATCAAGAGCCCTCCATAAAGGTAAGAGAAACTTTGGTACTGTATTGTAGTTAGAAAAACCATGTATTCAATATAAAATGTATTTGTATGCTAATATTTTGGAGGGTGGGGACCGGATTAATTCAATTCCCTTTATTTCTTGTGGGAAAAATCGCTTCGACTGACGATCCGTCTCTGGGAACGGATTAGCATCATAAGTCGAGGCCCCATTGTATATATAACGGGCAAAGCAAAAACAATTTTTTTTCATTATTTTTTTAAGAATGGTAATATTGTAAATTTGAATTTGTTACTTTAATATGCATGTGTTTTAGCTGGCTAATGCTACTAACATGATTTCAAAATACAATACTGTAATGACATTAAAAGTATTTTAATTTCTATATTTTCTGGGCAGGCCTCCCTCGGTAACTAACCAGAGCTCATGCACTGGTATTCTGGGGCAAAACCAGCTATTTGTTACTATCCTGGCCGACCTTGAACAAGAATCTCATGCATGCAGATGATGTCACAATAATGTCGTTGAAGATATGAAGACTAAACCATACACCAGAAGATAAGGAGACCATGTCTGTCCATCCTAGACCATTATCAAGTAGATTGTGATGGGAGCAAGGGAGGCATGGTCATTAAGTATGGCAAGAGAGAGGTGGAAATTCCTAGAGGAAGGTAAGAGCAAGGCAAAAGGTATGGATGGAATGAGTGTAATAAAGGGTTAATAATGGCTATAAGAATGGGAACATAGGAATAGGAAGAGAAAAAAGGAAAAGGATGGGTAGGCTTATATTAGGTCACGTTTGTTAGAAAGGTTAGAGCATTTGAGAATGTACTGTGAAAGGGGAAAAACAGCAACAAAGGCAGGACTAAGGTTCATGTTGGGTATGTTGTGTAATCAGAGCCAGTTCGACAAGACAACGTCTGAAGAGTAGAGGCAGGAAAGATTATTTTAGAAGATCAATCAATAGGATGATTAGAGTTCCTAACATGACAGAAGAGAGCATTGTCTTCATGAGAGCATCATGCTCTCATGAGCATGAGATACAAGAGAACAATGCTCTCTTCTGTCATGTTAGAGATTCTTAATCATCCTATTGATTGGCCTTCTAAAATAATCTTTCCTGCCTCTACTCTTCACAGACGCCATCTTGTCAAATTGGCTCTGATTACACAACATACCAACATGAACCTTAGTCCTGCCTTTGTTGCTGTTGACTCTTCTGACTCTTCCCTTTCACCATGCATACTCTCATGCTCTAACCTTTTTAACAAACATTACCTGACATAAGCCTACCCATCCTTTTTCCCCTCCTATTCCTATGTTCTCATTCTTATACCCATTATTACCCCCCTTTATTACACCTATCCCATCCATACCTTTTGCCTTGCTCTTAACTTCATCTAGGAATTTTCTCCTCACTCTTCCCTTACTTAATGTCCGTGCCTCCCTCCCTCCCATCACAATTAACTTGATAAAGGTCTAGGACTGGTTGAAACGTCAACTCCTCATCTTCTTGTAACAAACTAGTTTGTTGTAGAAATCATTTATTATAGATCTGGCATAAATATTACATGGGGGTCCCGTGGTCTAGCAAACGTTAGTGGGAGAGGAGGGGACCTGACTTGGAGCTGTGGGAGGACACCCCCTCGGGGATTAGGACAGTGGTGTATATGCAGGACCGCTAGCTCTACTTGTTTTTAAAGTATCACTTTGAGTAATTCAGGTATTAAAGAAACTAATTAATAACTTCGGTTGTCAAGTATGTAATTAACTTAACGTCACGTATAAGTGAAGAATCAAATCTCCTTGGTTCAAGATCAGCTGACTGGCGGATGTGGCAACGTCGACCTAGGTCAGGTCGCCGCTGGTAGTCTCTCGTCTCACTCCCATCTACTGTACTTCCAAGACTCCATCTTTTTGTTGAATTCAGTAATTTAGAGAAATTAAAGTTTTCATTAATATTGTATTCAATAATATATCTGCTCAAGTATCCAGAGATTTCTCAATTGTTGGAATAACGAATAAGTCACCTTCAGTGACGTCAAAAGGGAGGGGACCAGTTTCGAAAGTGTAAGAATCTTGACCACCCTGGGTCCAGGGGTCAACAAAACCCTCCATATTATTTAATTCACAAAGTACAAAATTCAGATCTCTAGAATTATTGTAATTGGATACAGCTTTTGCCAAGATGCCTGTACAATTACCATCAGTTTAATAAGAGTTCTACCATTTGGGTTGTTCAATACAATAGATTAGTTGTTCAATTTAAACCCTGCTTAGTAAATTGATAAACCTGGCAGAATAATACTCACTAGCCTCAGTTGTGAGGAGAGCTAGGCGAGATTAGTGAGGTTTTGAGCAGCAGCTGGAGAGGTCAACCATTCTCACCTCTCCAGAGATCAGCACTCCATCGGCTGGTTTCATAGTTAAGGTAAAAGTTGCAGTGAAGTTGAGTAGAGTAATCTCATTTCTGCCTCTATAGGAAACTAAGTTCATTTAGGGAGTGCTTATTCATTTATATTTCTTAGCTTTTGTTAATACTGTAAACTCTGTTAAGATTTTCTCGTTTCATATTTTTGAGTATTTCCATGAATGATTTTACATGTGATGGTCCTTGCCATTTGGTCTCCACGAGTCTGGGTTTATTTGGGTCGCAAGCCTGACCCAGTTAAAGAGTTAAAAATTCCTTGCAAACAAGGGAATATTTAACTCTTTAACTGGGTCAGGCTTGCGACCCAAATAAACCCAGACTCGTGGAGACCAAATGGCAAGGACCATCACATGTAAAATCATTCATGGAAATACTCAAAAATATGAAACGAGAAAATCTTAACAGAGTTTACAGTATTAACAAAAGCTAAGAAATATAAATGAATAAGCACTCCCTAAATGAACTTAGTTTCCTATAGAGGCAGAAATGAGATTACTCAACTCAACTTCACTGAAACTTTTACCTTAACTATGAAACCAGCCGATGGAGTGCTGATCTCTGGAGAGGTGAGAATGGTTGACCTCTCCAGCTGCTGCTCAAAACCTCACTAATCTCGCCTAGCTCTCCTCACAACTTTGGCTAGTGAGTATTATTCTGCCAGGTTTATCAATTTACTAAGCAGGGTTTAAATTGAACAACTAATCTATTGTATTGAACAACCCAAATGGTAGAACTCTTATTAAACTGATGGTAATTGTACAGGCATCTTGGCAAAAGCTGTATCCAATTACAATAATTCTAGAGATCTGAATTTTGTACTTTGTGAATTAAATAATATGGAGGGTTTTGTTGACCCCTGGACCCAGGGTGGTCAAGATTCTTACACTTTCGAAACTGGTCCCCTCCCTTTTGACGTCACTGAAGGTGACTTACTTGTTATTCCAACAATTGAGAAATCTCTGGATACTTGAGCAGATATATTATTGAATACAATATTAATGAAAACTTTAATTTCTCTAAATTACTGAATTCAACAAAAAGATGGAGTCTTGGAAGTACAGTAGATGGGAGTGAGACGAGAGACTACCAGCGGCGACCTGACCTAGGTCGACGTTGCCACATCCGCCAGTCAGCTGATCTTAAACTAAGGAGATTTGATTCTTCACTCATACGTGACGTTAAGTTAATTATATACTTGACAACCGAAGTTATTAATTAGTTTCTTTAATACCTGAATTACTCAAAGTGATACTTTAAAAACAAGTAGAGCTGGCGGTCCTGCATATACACCACTGTCCTAATCCCCGAGGGGGTGACCTCCCACAGCTCCAAGTCAGGTCCCCTCCTCTGCCACTATGTTTGCTAGACCACGTGACCCCCATGAAATATTTATGCCAGATCTATAATAAATGATTTCTACACCAAACTAGTTTGTTACATTCTGATGTGTGGTTTAGTCTTTAAGAACCTTGCTCCCTTAAGTAGGTTTGCTATATGAGCTCCTATGACTGCATAATTTAATGTATGTAAGTAAAGCAAATGTAGCTAGTAAAAAATCATCAATCCAAAACTTGGGCCAATATGAATCTAGAGAAACTGGCTACTCATAGGAAATGCCATTCAACTGAGGTCACTCACCTCCAATTGCACCACCACCCTTCCATCACAAGCACTGTGGCCAGGTGCCAAGGACACCTGGCCACTGCTGCTGCTTATCCACTTCAGGAGGGCACCAGAATCTTCCTAGGTCAGTCCTATGCCACTTCACCCGGACTTTTGAAATCACAGTAACTGCTTTGGTTGCACTCAACACATGATAGGCAGGGGGGGGGGTTAGTGCCATGTTTGTTTACACCTGGTCTTGAAACAGGAAAACCAGGGGTTTGTTTCACAGAGATCTGGACTAAAAAAAAATGTAGTCTGGATAACTACCTGGAAAGAGATGCAGCAGGAGGGTGACATTAATGTGTGGGAGTGATGCAAGGTTATCATGCAGAGGGTGAATAACCTCTTAGAAGAATTAAATAATGTGGATTGATGTCGGCAGCTGTAAGGTACTTTTTTTTACTGCACGTCTCAATAATTTTTCTAATGTTTCCTGCCAACAGCCCACAAGGGTCCTACACTTCATCTTGTGGTTTTGCAGAAATGCATTTAACCTTAACTTACAGTATATAGATGAAATTGTTAATTGTAAATATCCACTGCAGTGACATGATTGTACTGTATGTATTTAACAAAACTATAACAGTCATGTATACTTTTGCAAATAAAGATTAATATCACTATTTTTCTATGAACTTTAGTAAATTGAAGGTAGTTTGAAGGGATGGGTGCTGATTTGTTGTTACTTCTACTGGAAGTGACATGCATGTGCCAAGCATGAATAAGGGAAATGGAGGGAGGTGTATTAAAAGCAAAACATGTGTATATCTTACATGTATGAGAATAAATAACTAATAAATTTTGTATAGGAAACATTTCTATTGTGTTTGCAGACACAGCGGCCAGCCACCATGAACTTTAACCGTGATAGACGACCAAAATATCAACACCCAAAAGGTGCCCCTGATGCAGACCTTATATTTGGACCTAAGAAGATTAGATGAGTGGAATCATCTTCATTGAAACTTCATAGAGAATGTTGTCTTATCATTTTTAAAATGCATATTTTTAAATGCGGTACAGAATCGTGTTTTATGCAGATATTGATGCTTTATAAGAATACGTTTCCTTATTAAATGCAATAAATCTGTTAGACACATTGGTTGTTCATGTCATCGAGAAATTCTGCTGTTTAACAGTTGAATACTTGGCATGTAACAATACTTTGTTGAACGTGTTTTGTTTCTGTATATAGAAAAAATATTAGTTTAGAGATGGAGCATTCTGTGATTACTCTTGCTTCGTAATAGTATGTCTACATGCTTGGCCGAGTACATGCATAAACAAGATACTGTACTAAAAAATTGGTTACTTCGGTAGTCACTGAAAACTGAACTCATTGTGAAACTATCATCTTTGTGAAGCTACAGCAAGTGGAAAGACATTTAACCCAGACTACTTCATGGATGAAACTAGTATTTAATTGAACTTTGTGAATATTGAACTGGATCATGCATGATTCTTATGCTCATTCAATTTATAAATAAATTCTGTTTTGATTTTTAAAATATATCAGAGAAGAGTCTCAGTGTTTTAATACCCTGACTTCTGAATATAGAATAAAGGTCTCTGTAATGAGTTGATTAAGCAGTATATTAACAAGACTAAAATAAATTTAATTTATTACTTAAGGGCGATTAAGAACACCATTACAGTATTTTACACTAACAAAAGACATCTCGCCATGAACACTCGGCAAAATCAATACAATGTGGGTTAAAAATAAATCTTGCTTTACACACCTGTTAACAATTCTGGAAACGGTAACCTGCTATTCAGACAGAACTTCCAGTAGATGTAGTATACATGGAGTTAGATGAAGCTTTTGACAAGGTACCACATGAAAGACTGGCAAGGAAATTACAAGCACATGGAATAAATGGTAGAATACTAGAGGAATAAAACAAAGAAAGCAAAGGATTGTCCGAAATGAATCTGAATGGAGAAATGTGGCGAGTTGGGTACCACAGGGTCCATTTTAGGGCCAACCCTTTTTTGTCGTGTATCAATGACAAATGACTATATTACAAACTGTATTAAAATTGCAGACGACACCAAGATTTATGGTGAAGTAGAACGTGAAATTGATATTGAGGTCTTATAAAAAGAGATCTACATGAACTTCATAACCGGTCGGACGACTGGCAAATGCTTTTTAGTATTGAAAAATGCAAGACCTTTCATGTGGGGCATAACAATGCATGTCACAGCTATTAAATACCATTACCTTTTAGCAGAATGATGAAGAGGACCATGGAGTCAGAATCCACCAATTACTGGAAGCTGTACAAGTGGGAGCTGCAGTTAAAAACCTAGAAATAGTCACATGAACCTTTGAATTAAAGGAAAAGAAGGCAGTTATTCAACTGTATAAATCTCTGGTCCCCCCCCCCACTTGGATTATTGCATCCAAGCATGGAGATCAAGAAAGAAATGTCTGTTTTGGAGAAACTTCAACAACGGGCAATAAAAATTATCAACTTTCATACCGAGAATTACTGTATTGCGGGCCACAGGGCTAACATTGGAATCCAGACAGGACAGGGCTGATCTCATGGAAGCTTAAAATACTGAACAATTTGGAGGATACTGATCCAGACAGCCTCTGTAAAAGGTCAAATGGAACATAAACAAGGAGCAACTCTTTCAAGCTACAATGTAAGACAGAAAAATAGATGCTTTTTCACTTGTAAGGTTATAAGCCCATAGAACTACCTACAGTACTGCCAAAGCTGTACCTGCCTAAACACTGCTGAATTTAGAAATCCAGCTCAATAAAATTATCAGGACAAATGGGGGTGGTCATCGAGATCACTGGAAATAGTGGCTCTCGGGTAAATTTAGGTCCCCGGTAAATATATAATTAGTTTTTACTTCCTTTGCTTTATAGAGACAATAAACTGATCTGTCTCGGGCTAAATTTCATTACTCCCCCTCTAAACCCTCCTGATCTAGATAGAAAACAAAGGAGAATCTTTTAATGCAAGAAAGTTATTTGCAATCTGTTTAGCTGAAAATTCTAGTTGCACAACTTTGCATTATGGGATTCTAAAGATAATCGTACACATGGCCTGCAAAATTAATTATACATATTCATTCAAGGCTTATCACAATGTTAACTAAAACATTATTATTGCATATTTTAACTTGCAAGTCCTTGGGTAAGGTAGGGTAAGGTTTTTTGTGAGAATCTATTCACGGTCATCTGCTGTTCTGCAAGGGTTTGTGCGCAAATGCCTCTCTTTTTCCCATGAGACATAACATTTCCATAGTTGGGGTAAATGTGCACATGTATGACAACTTAGAAAGCAGTCGAGTATGGCTTGTAAAGCTCCCTCATTTAGCCAAATGGTAGGAGGCAGACAAAGTAAAATTAAAGGGGATAGACAATCTCTATTCCCCTTTAGTTTTACTTCTGTCAGGGAGTCAAAGTTGGTAAACCTAGCCCCACCCCACAATTAGAATAAGCTTTCTGTCTTGAGATTAGAAGAATAAACAGCAGACAATTGAGGACAACTCCTTGTACAACAGTACACAGGCCGTGGGTTCTGCAGTACAGTGGTATGTCCTCTCCTGAATTAAGAGACCTGGGGTCAATTCTCAGGCAGAACCAACTGTTGGGCAAGTTTCCTTTCACCTACTGTTCACCTAGCAGTAAATAGGTACCTGGGAGTTAGACAACTGATGTTGGTTACATTATGGGGAAGGTCATTAGTTGACCTTCATACGTCTACATATAAGCGTCCTGTCCCTGACAACAGAAATTATAACCCTTGCACAACTGTAGACAACTGCTGAAAATATATTCTTGCAGAACAGTTAATAACTGAAGATATATGTACATAATAGGCTCGAGGAGTTGAACATTGGTTTGTAGCGTACCTTTAGACAGTACAACACTCCCAGGCAGAGCACAGGGCACACACTTCACGCTTCAAGAAGACCTGGAAAAATAAGTATATGGAGCACTACTTGGCAAATGGAATTTAATGTAAATAAATGCCATGTAATGGAATAGGAGAACATAGACCCCACATAACCTATAAATTATATGAGAAATCTTTAAAGAATTCTGACCAAGAAAGAGATCTAGGGGTGGTTTTAGATAGAAAACTATCACCTGAGGATCACATAAAGAACATTGTGTGAGGGGCCTATGCTACACTTTCTAACCTGCAATTGCTTTTAAATACATGGACAGTGAAATACCAAAGAAATTGTTCAAGACTTTTGTTAGACCAAAGCTGGAATATGCAGCGGTTGTGTGGTGCCCATATCTGAAGAAGCACATCAACAAACTGGGAAAAGGTGCAAAGACATGCCACTAAGTGGATCCTGGAATTGAAGGACAAGATCTACGAGGAGAGGTTAGAGGCATTAAATATGCGAAAACTAGAAGATGGAATAAAAAGAGGTGATATGATCACTATGTACAAAATAGTAACAGATTTATAAAAATGATAGGGAAGAATTCCTGACACCTGGAATTTCAAGAACAAGAGGTCATAGACTAACTAAGCAAAGATGCAGAAGAAATATAAGAAAATTCACTTTCGCAAACAGAGTGGTAGATGGTTGGAACAAGTTAGGTGAGAAGGTCGTGGAGGCCAAAACCATCAGTAATTTCAAAGCATTATACGAGAGTGCTGGGAAGACGGGACGCCACAAGCGTAGCTCTTATTTTGTAACTACACTTAGGTAATGACACGCAGATACAGGTATGGTCATCCTCCACCAGGACGATATTAGACCACCATAGCAGTCAAGAATTAATGAACTATTAATTTCTGAGCTCAGTGTCACAAGTCTTGTCTCACATATTGTCCTGTAGCATAGTAGTCTACATGTCCTTGGCTCAAAACTGAGGGACCTGGGTTCAATCCCTGGGCAGGACAGAAATGGTTACACACATTTCCTTCCAACTGATGACTTTACATAGCATTAAAAATAGTTACCTGGAAGGTGGGCAATTGTTGGGAGTTGCATCCTGGAAATACAGTACTTTTGTTTAGTTGGCCAAGCAGGACCTTTATAAACCCAAGTATTGTACTGTACAGACATCTTGTTAATTACAACGGGAATTATTACTCGTCACTGTAATATATGGAAAATATATATAATGTACTGTACAGTACTGTAAATTGCTACCGTGTTTCATTGTCCATCGTCTTTATACTTATCTAGAGTTTTTAGACTTGCCCAAGCTTACTCTCGTTCCAATAACTAAAGCAAGAAAGTTACAGCATTAAGAATTAATTATAGAGCTTGCTAGCATATATATATATATATATACATCAACTGTCTATTATATTTTTAATTGACAAAACCTATAATGAGAATGCTATCTGTATTACAAGATATCCTAAAATGACAGTACAATACTTATTGCAAAAATTTAGTCATACAAAAGTATGTTGTGGCAGCTGCCAGTGCTCATGGTTTGTGCTATTCAGTTTGTAGAGGACAAAAAAAAATCTAGGCCTAGTACCAGTATAGCACACATATATAGTATATGTACTGTACTATATTAGAGCTAGGATTGCTAGAAGAGGTTAGGTTAAGTTCTTTGAGTAATTTACCATTTTTTAGTATGCCATTTGGGCTTATTCAATAATGCAAACCATGAACTGTTTTTTGTTCAATACCTAGTGTCTATTTTTGTAATTTTGAACAAATAGTTGCTATAAGTATATAATTTTAGGAGGATGGGCAGTATATTCTAAAATAATAATAATAAAAATATACAAATTAATAAGCATTGGTAAAAATAACTTGCAATGTATACAGTGGTAAAATAATTGTTGCATATATAATAAGGCCACTAATACGCAAAGCCTTTTGTGCATAACTGAAACTAATTCAGCAGGGTAGTACTGTATACAGGTTTGATGTGATAATAGGTAAACAAACAGTTTAGATACCTGGGAGTAGGAAGCTGTTGTGGGTAGCATCCTAATGAAGGTAACCAGCTAGCCCGGGCCACGTCCTCGTGAACACCAATTAATGGGTTTGTTCACCAATTAATGGGTTTCTTGTCCCCTACAGTGGCGACTAAGACATCCTCTCTACTGTTGTGAAGGGCCAGCCATAGTGCTCCTCGGCTCTGCAAGAACAACATCTGTAATTAACCTTTACTCTACTAGAAAAAAAACGGGGGTTGGGGAAATTGTACAATACTGGCATGTGATTTCCCTACACCTGAATTTACCCGAGGGCCACCATCTCCCTAGTGACCTCAATGGGGACAGGATGCCGGCGGCTTGATAATGCTCCTCAATTGTTTCTGAGAATTTTGTCCAACTGAATTTTTTTTTTTTTTGCCCCGAGGGGCGAGTCTATTGGGCAACGTCACTCATCCTGTGATGTAAGGTCTTGGCATTATTATAGTTTCGGCGGGTAGGCGGTTCCACGGATTTATAACCCTATAGGTGAAAAAGCGTCCGTTTTACCAAACAAGGAATACTTTTATTTAGGTAACACTCTTACTATACAATAATCAAAATTATAAAATAACCTGAAAAAGAAATATTCTGAAAACCTAACAATATTCTCAGTATCTAATACCGTACCAACCAAGGGGGTGTAGCTCAGTGGTAGAGCGTTCGCTTTGCATGTGAAAGGCCCCGGGTTCGATCCCCGGCACCTCCAGGACTATGGGGATGTAGCTCAGATGGTAGAGCGCTCGCTTAGCATGTGAGAGGTACGGGGATCGATACCCCGCATCTCCAAGTTTTAATTAAATGATTTTGTAACCAGTTATAATTTACTAGTATAAATTAACTTAGGTCAAATTTCAAGATGATTGTCTTCTAAATTTTTGTACATACATGTCACGCCGTTGTAGATAAAATTGTATTCGAAATTTGTAGAGAAAATTGTGTTTTAAAAACAAAATCTATTATGTATTAAAATTTAGTAAAACTTGGAGATGCGGGGTATCGATCCCCGTACCTCTCACATGCTAAGCGAGCGCTCTACCATCTGAGCTACATCCCCATTGTTCTGGAGGTGCCGGGGATCGAACCCGGGGCCTTTCACATGCAAAGCGAACGCTCTACCACTGAGCTACACCCCCTCTGAATTTACAATGAAATTGTCTGTATTTATATACTCAAATTCATATTCATTAACTGACTATGTGTACTGTTTATGTATTTTATGATGCGATTAACACTATATATATTAAATACATCAATTGTGGTAGTTACACTTGATACATATTACTTTGACATGTTAAAATATGTTAGGGTGTTGGCGCGGCCAGAGTGGTAAGTAGCGCCCCGGCGCTTTCGATTCTCGTGTTGTACGAAAGGAGAGAAGGTTAGCACTCCCCTTGATAAGGACGGACAACACATATACCGTCAAGGCACAGTCGCTCCGGCGGCACCTGACACCATTTTCCAGGTCCGCACCAGCGACCTCCGTCACTATACGTCTTGTGAGGACCTATAGTGAGATACTGTGTATTAATGACGAGGCTTCATCAGAAGGGTGGCGCTGACAAATCACCTGTTTCCAGTACGCGCAACACGAGTTCGAATCCTCCTAAAGTATATATTTTTCAATTAGACTTGTATATAAATAAATATTCCAAGAAGGTACATTGCGTTGTGAGAGTACATAACATTGGTGTTCTTAGATTCTTGCAAAGCCACTAACACGCATTCCCTTTCAGCGCTTATGTTACAGTGTTTGTGTGCCTATATACCAATAATTGTTGTATTGTTCATGATACTACAGTGTCTGCCAGGTCAATGTATTATGTAGGTAATAACATATCAGCTCGTCTTCTCCAGAGTTCACAATGTCACTAAACGGATTTACTAAATTATCTGAACTTATTCTAACCGAGGATCCTGTATATTTTGCGAGCCACTATGATTTGTATTGCCAATTACATCAATATAGGTACAATGGTCCACATCGTTATTATGAGTACTATCTAAACTGAAGCATGGGCTGCGTTTTTATTACATCAGCTTTAGGCAATAGGGAATTTATACGTTAATATGCGATGTACTATTTGAGAGGACGGGTAAAGAGAGATTGCTGTCGATTTCTTTTAATCATTAATTCTATCACGAAAGAAAATATGAAATAGTGTTCAAATAGCATGTACTTCTGTGAGTTGTGTTTTTCAAAGTAAATGCACTGTGTAAGCTTGGGGATCACGTTGCGTTATGTTACATTAATTATGCTAAACAATTTATAAGTACACCCCTATAGTAACAACACTAGTTGACTCGTGCTCTCTCTAAACTTACAAAAGAAAACGTACTTTGCTACCATAAGGGAGGACTTAAAACTTTGGCATTCTCTGTGCCTTTGGGGGAAAGATTAATAATAATTCATCGTATCGGGTAATAGACAGCCAGTGTATGTCTTATGTTAGGCTTAATAGAGGTCCCCCAGGTCGAATTATTGACCAGACCCCGCCAGGATGCAACCCCACAACAAACTAACTCCTGGGTACCTACTTACTGCTAAGTGAACAGTTGAATTAGGTGATAGGAAATGCGCCCATTGCCCAACCATTTATGTCCCGCCCGGGATTCGAACCCGGAATTCTTGATTGTCGAAAACGAACCCAACTGTGGCAACTGTACTACCTGGACCCTTCCACAATTTTACCACAATACACGAATTGGGTATATATGGGGCTTTTAGTTTATATGTTAAATTATTTAAAACTCTAACATCTGTACATCAACAGTCTGTATAAACTCAGCAACACGTTCGTCAATGATGTAACTTAATTAAATCAATATTAGAGTTCAATTTAGAACGTCAGCTCTGTATACATGTGCCTCTTAACCCTCCCACCAAAATTGCAACCTTTCATCTAGAAATGATAGCACCTGTTATTACTATGGATGGATATACAGAAAATGTGAGCTGTTGCACCCATAAAAGTCACATTTTGTATTACTCATTTTATACAGAGTCCGAGAAGGCAAGGAGTCCCATGGCCATACATCTTCTATGTATGTGCTTTTACCCGAATAAACATTTGAATTTGAATTTGAATTTTTTGGCTTTAGGGGGGAGCCGGACCGTTCGGTCCGGCTCCCCCCCACTAAGCCGGCTCCCCCCCCCACCCCTCCCCCCCCCCCACGAAACGACCCCCACTAAGGGGGGGTCGTTTGGACCCCCCCCTTAGTGGGGGTCGAAACGACGAAACGTATGGTCGTTTCGGACACGAAACGGTTCGTCGAAGCTGTTTTCTGTTTGTTTAAACCGTTAATATTGCTATGCTAGATAAGATAGACAAGATGTTTCAATGTATGTACCTTTTTAGGTAAAGGTACATACATTGAGAATGAGTTACAAACACAATGTTGGATTGTTGACCAGACCACACACTAGAAGGTGAAGGGACGGACCGAAACGTCGTCGTCCCTTCACCTTCTAGTGCGCGGTCTGGTCACCATACTTTAGCCACGTTATTGTGACTCATCGCCTGCACAATAATAGATAAGAACTAGTACATACAAATCCTGAAGCCACTAATACGCACAGCGAGGCAAGTTTCAGGATGTATTAGTTTAGGTTCGGCTGTATTTCGCTCTGTTGAGTTGGGTTAGGGTGAGTTGGGTTAGGATGAGTTAGGTTAGGTTAGATTTCGTTAGGTTGAGCTAGGTTAAGTTAGGTAGATTTAAAAAATCCGTTGGCAAATCGTTTTTGTATACGATGTGACGTTTATCTCCCTCACCCGCAGCATTACCATAATTAGGCATGTTACCAGCCGTCGCTAATTACTGTTAACTCAGTTATTCTGTTTCTGGTCGTCATTAACTTCATCAGTTATATTATCATTTCTTTACAGTTAACTTATTTGTTTTACTGAAGGCTAATTACTGTTAATTACATCAATTAAACAATATTATCATCATTCATAGTTTACACTTACTTTACTTGTGTAAACTATATTGCTTATAAGTAACTATAAATTTAATTATATAATTAATTAAATTATTAATTATCTAATTTAATAATAATCACCCTACCCAAAAAAGGCAAGAACAAACCTGACTTTCCCAATCCTAAGATATAATTCGATTCCCGCGATAGGGTAAAATCGTTTGGGCACGTTTTCTTTCACCCAATGCCTCTGTTCACTTAGCAGTGATTTAATCAATACGCCTGAGTTAGGCATTTGTTGCGGATTGCATCCTAGGGAAAGGCATGCAGTTGGCCTACGCCGTAGGAGGACCTCGATAAATTGTCTTGCCGTCAGAGGCAGATGGTTTATTGTGTAAGACTGTGGGCGATAGCGCAAAAAAAATTATACAGAGCACAACAAGTTTTAATCTGACTTCAGCGGAGATTTTTATATTAATAGTTCCATCTAACCTGCACACCTTACAATTATAATGACAATCTGTTACAAATTTTTGCATTGCAAAATCTATGTATTTTCAATAAATTATTATACAGTGTAGGAAGATCTTTTGTTAATACCTAAAATATTTTAAATGTGGAGTATTACAGGATCATAGAAAAGCTGTTTATTATTATTAATCGTCACACTATACAGCTTATACATTACTCACTCAGGTACCCCCCTCCCCCCCCCCATCGTGCATACACAGTTGCACTTTAATTTAGTCTGTATAATGTACAGAGTTCATTACGGTCAGTTACGCCTGTTTACTTCAGCAGTGGGATTCAGTGGAATCCCAGTGTGTTTAATTTATACCATATGGCGGTCTGGGCTAAGATGCGCCGATGGGAATACCCCGATCGCTGTAGGTACTGTTCCATTATGTTTTACTTGGGGTTACTTTTTATGTTACGTTCAGTTACTACCGTTAATTTAGTTTATTATCCTTCATATAAGTCTTAATTATTTTCTTGATACATTTACTTAAGTTTATTAAAAAAAACTCCCCATGCAGAGTTTCACTCAACCCTCAGAAATATTGGTTATGTTACATTAGGTGAGTGGGCGCTACAGTTCACATTTGAACTACATAATACATAGCCGCTTATTGTACTACTTCATTTCGATAACATCCAGTCAAGTGCCCGCTTGTAAACAATATACAGGTAATCGTCCGATCTTACGTGCCAGGGAGCTGGACGGTCTCGCTTCGTGCAGGTCGGCGTTCAATCCCCGACCGTCCAAGTGGTTGGGGCACCATTCCTTTCCCCCCGTCCCATTCCTAGTCCTTATCCTGATCCCTTCCAAGTGCTATATAGTCATAATGGCTTGGCGCTTTCCCCTGATAGTTCAATTCAAAATTCAATACATGCCAGGGCTCAATAACCACATAATTACTTACCTAAATAAACACTGCAGGATTCTTTTAACGATGCACGACGTTTGCATGACTGTTATGTACTCAAGATGACTGCAAGAGGTGTCCAGTGTGCAGTGTGAGGCCTCGGGCGTCACGCTGGGTCAAAGTCTTACGTTGTTGCTGCTGTCTCACCATTCCACGAGCACTGGGTAGTGATAATTGTTGTGATGGCGTCATTTGCTTGTGATATTCCAAGGTTGTCTATTAAAGATAGTGCACACGCTGTCTCAGAGTTTACGCTTCCTGCAAGACTCTTACTTGCTAATGTAACGACCATGTAGGCTTATACTGCAAAGAATATAGCTGTAGTACAATAATTAGATCACTATACTTGTGACTTTAGACGAAATTTGAGACAATAAAACCTGTAACTACTACACCGTAAGTGTAAATTGCTTACCATATACAACATTGGGGTCAGTTTCAAAACCCATTACTGTACTCGCCTAACCTTTGTGCCTGACCTTTGCCTCTATATACCACTCATAGGATACGATTACGAACGGGGTAATAAATGAACTAAACTAGACTAAGGGCTGTGTGCATGATGTTGTTTTCTATATTAGGCAACATTTGGGGAACTCAAATATTCCTGCGCATGGCGTAAGATTAAGCAAGGACTGTATGAATGATTTGGTTTGTTATGGTTATAAATAGGAGCTGCCTCGTATGGGCCAATAGGCCTTCTGCAGTTACCTTTGTTCTTATGTTCTTATGTTATGGTCGTCATCTGGACGAAGTGAACGGTCTAATGTGGTCATGGTGATTTTGTATTTTGCTCAATTATTATGCATCCCATATTCATCCCGTTGGCGGCGGTGGAAAAAGTTCTGGAGGAATATAATGGCCATTATGGTTTGAGGAAGGGAACTATCAGGGGAAAGCGTCAGGCCATTACGACTATATAACACTTGGAAAAGGTCAGGATAAGGACTTGGGATGGGTCAGGGGAAAAGAATGGTGCCCAACCACATTTGGGGATTGAACGCCGACCTGCATGAAGTCAGACCGTCGCTCTATCGTTTTGCCCAAGTGGTTGGGTTTGAGGAATGGTTGGAGTTTTTTTAATGTGAAGCCGTATTGGGGGCGATATAGAATCTGAAGACATTGGTATGGCTATTGACACATGGGAATGACTGGAGACTGAAGTTGTGGCTGGGAATGAGTCTACTCAGCTATCTGGTAGATCCACGTGTAAGTATACAGTAGCGAAGGTATGGGAGCCCTTGAGTGCCAGAGATGGAGGGAGAGTGATGTTTTAGTTTATTATGTATCTCATACCCATCCTGTGAGTGGTAGTGGACCACATACCCATTCTGTGAGTGGTAGTGGACCACATACCCATCCTGTGAGTGGTAGTGGACCACATACCCATCCTGTGAGTGGTAGTGGACCACATACCCATCCTGTGAGTGGTAGTGGACCACATACCCATCCTGTTAGCGATACTGTAGTGGATACAGGATACAGAGGCACATAATGGGCTCAGGAATTGAACCGCAAAAATCCTTTGCCTCAACAAGTTAGTGTTGATAGGTTAGTTCTATACATGTCGACAATGAGTCGAGGACGACCACAAGTTTTAGTATTTTTAATATTTTATTTATGTACAAGAAGTACATTGGGTTTGTGAGAACACATAACATTAGTGCTCTTACATTCTAGCAAAGCCACGAACACGCATAACGTTTCGGGCAGAACAGTGAGTTGACCACAAGTAAGCTAAGTAACTTACGTTTGCGGTGAACTAGTTTCATAGTTTTATTTGTTTATCATGCACACTACCGCCCATCCAGTGAGCAGCGGAGGAAAGGTTACAATCGCCAATACTTTCTACCTACAGTTAGCAAACTAGTGTGTGTGTGTGTGCAGTATATGTACTAGCTAGTATGTACTAGCTCTATATATAAATCCAATTTTATGTTTGTAAAAACAACTTTGTATGTACTTTTCCTGAGCAAAAATTTATTTTATTTATATTTATTTATGTTGAAGAATATGCATCATGCTTACTTTTTGTAAGCTAACATTTAGCTCAACAAATTTTGCAAATGATATACAGTACAGTATTATTAATATATTGAACAACATTCATAATTGGCTTGGCCATGTGTACAAATATTGTAATTAATTGATTGTAAATTAAATAATAAATATATTTACGAAAAAATATTCTTTAGGTATCGTATCGAACAGCAATACCAGTCAGCTGCTGAGTCAGAATACCAGTCAACTGCTGAGCCAGAATACCAGTCAACTGCTGAGCCAGAACACCAGTCAACTGCTGAGCCAGAACACCAGTCAACTGCTGAGCCAGAACACCAGTCAACTGCTGAGCCAGAACACCAGTCAACTGCTGAGCCAGAACACCAGTCAACTGCTGAGCCGGAATACCAGTCAACTGCTGAGCCAGAACACCAGTCAACTGCTGAGCCAGAACACCAGTCAACTGCTGAGCCAGAACACCAGTCAACTGCTGAGCCAGAACACCAGTCAACTGCTGAGCCAGAACACCAGTCAACTGCTGAGCCGGAATACCAGTCAACTGTTGAGCCAGAACACCAGTCAACTGCTGAGCCGGAATACCAGTCAGCTGTTGAGCCGGTATAAAAATCCAAAAGTGCAAGTGTTTACAATTCTGAGGAGACAGCCGGATCTGGTGTTCGGATCCTCCGTGACCATGGCCACGGCGATGCTTGACCTCTCCCTCAGACGTCAGACAATCCTGGAAACTTGAATATCCTTGGCGCTTAACTCCACCCCCTCCGTAATAGCTGCAAATATCACTTGGAAATCTCATGTTTTATGCAGTGACAGATATTATTCATGTGAATATCCAGGTGAATGTTGCTGGGGGAATGTCGATAAAGGAAGGCGGCTTGCATGCACATACGGTCATTGATGAATTTATTTATCAATATTTCCATTACAAATATTCACGAAATGTGTAATTAATTTAAAAGTTATGTACTACCAGGAATCTTAGCCAAGTAAATGTCCAAAGTTTACTTACTGTAGGTAGTTCAGGCACAGGATTGTAAACTTTCCACCGTTGCCATGTGAGTGGGCGTGAGGTGCATGTAAGTAAATTAATACTGTATGTAACTAGCTCACCATAAATGTAAACTGTTCTCCTTAGATACTGTGCTCCAGATCTTGAACTCATCTATATCTCTAAAAGTGGATGTCTATTTGTATATATATATATGTATTTATCTGTATATATATGTATATAGTGGATATTTGTTTTCTGTCCAAGGTTGGAGGACAGACGCTTGGGACTAGTCGTATTAAACTTTAAAGGGTGGCTGGTGAGTGTATGGGGACTGTCATAGGAAGGGTCGGATCGCGTGCTTCCCTTGGAAGGAGATCAGCCCCTATAACACTTCTTTATGAAGTTGGTGTATATGAAATATTATGTCCTGAGTCCGTAAAGTGTGTATATGTTCATGTTCCAATATTACTGTATACAGATATTGGCATACAAAATTTATGTTCAATGAATGATTTACATCCTCGGGGCTCTCAACACTTAAATGGGAGGGGAGAGGGGGGGAGATGGAAGGGGAAGAGAAAGGAGGGAAGAGGGTGGAGATGGAAGGGGAAGAGAAAGGGAGGAAGAGAGGGACGGAGAGAGGAAAAGAAGAGAGGGACGTGGGGAGAGAGGAAAAGAAGAGAGGTTGAATGAGGAAGGGGGGGGGGGAGAACTACCACGGGCACTGCCGGATGCCTCTCCTAGTATTGTTATATATTAAAGTTTTATGTATACTTAGGCATAGGTTAGGTGTTTAGGTTCTTTTGGCAATTATTTGTATATGAAGTACGTGGGCGAAGGATTTACAGCGTTGCGATTCCAACATAAGTCATCAGCAAATCACTATTCGAAAAATGTTCGAACGTCATCAGTTGTGAGTCGTGTGTAAATCGTTTTTCATTCATAAACAGGGGTTTTGCCGGCTAGATTAACGAGCATTTAGCCTTTGTGGATGAAGACTGGTTGAAGGAAGGGTAAGGGATGCATAATGTATGAAACAAACCGATGAATGATTACTATTTGCATATTCCCCCATTTAGCGTCTCCCTCAAAAATATACAACGACATAATAGGTGCGATAGTGACAACCAGATGGTCCCTTTGCACGAACAACGAAATTTGGATGCTCTAATTACCCGAAATACGGACCAATTATGGAACGCGTGTTGGCAACATAGCGACCAAAACAAACTGTCACTTTCAACAATTCAAACTTTGTTTTTTTTGCAGGGATATTCCTGCGACTGATAATGATAAGTGAAGGAAAGTTTCTGGGTTCCAACACCCAAAATGTAACTAACATTGCCGGAAAAATATTAAAATAATAACAATAACTAAATCATACGTTATTTTTTTGCTGTTATCTGCACATGTAATATAGTAAAATGTTTTTAAATGTGGTCTGTATTTTACTGGAGACTTCAGCCGGTTGTTGCTGCTGTTGTTATAGATTCAGCCACTGGGAACAAAAAGATCCAAGCAGCACGGGCTATGGTGAACCCGTCGTATTCACCTGGCACAGGAGATGTCCATTCAGGCGCGAGTACTGAGGCCCCGTGAGCGCGAGTACTAACCCTCGCGGTGTGTTACATCATTGTATTACAGTTTTTTGAGTGTCCTACTTAACAGTCTTTTACCTGACACGAGTTTTGTTTGAATGTTGTTACTGTACTAAACAACAATTCGTTGTTCCGTTTGTTAATGTGTTAATATTAGTTTGTAACTGCATTACAAGGGAGGAGGGGAAGGTGCCCGGGTCTCTGTTCCTTTCTCTCTCCCTCATTCCCTCCCTCTGCATTCACTTTCCCTCTGCATTCACTTTCCCCTACCTCCTTTCATTGCCCCTCTATTCCTCCCATTCTGGTTCCTTCCATCCCATTCTCTTTCCCTCCGTCCCATTCTCCTTCCCACTCTCCTCCGTTCATCCCTCCCAGCGGGTAAAGCCTGCACCAGTAACTGTGCGAACATTGTCGACGTTGATAAAGGATGTTGGATTCATCCGAACAATCCGAAAATTTTGTTTAATAATACACTTGGCACATGTATTAAGTCTGTTCTTCACCTTCAATAATAATAATAATAATAATCCTTTTAATAATAATATTAATTATAATAATAACAAATTATAATTCTAAGAGTTGGATACAGGTACGCTACATGTGGACACGGATAAGCTACAGGTGGACACAGATAAGCTATAGGTGGACACTCCTTGGAGCTCGTTCCAAGGACCCATGTCCTGGCGGCCCAGTCTCCCGACTGGGAGACTAACTAGGCTGCTGGAAGCCCTTGAATGCAATTTGACAAAGATCGATTGATCAGGTACCTCTTTGAAGTATTTAGTAAGATTCTTTTGAATGCTGAAAGAGGTCAGCTAGTTATGGTCCTTGTGTTTAGAATGTTGAAAAGTCGTGGATGTTTAATGCTTATAATAATGTCTCCTATAGTACCTATTGCACTAACACTTAGTAATAGTTTTTAAACATTTTGCCATGCCTCCTTTTTTTGTTGGTAAGGAATTATTTCAGTGTGTATATCCGGAATTAGTCCCACTAATATTTTCCGATGTGTAAGTTATAATCTATCTCTCGCTTGATCTTCAACGATTTTACGCGGTCCTAATCATTTAGATGCTGTATTGATTATTTGGAGAGCAAAGGTTCTCTGTATGTTCTCCTGTCAATATGCAACAATATGCCACACTAATGTCTGAACACATCGTTTAATCACTTAAAAAGTGAAAATTCCGATAATCATGCTATTATGACATTTCCACAGTAATGCACAGAATAATAGGCTTCACACATAATCATTACAGTTATTCAAACTTTTACATTTGTAATTGCTTACAATTTTAAATATTTTAAACTGGTTACCAAAATTCAAGAATCTTTGTTTAGTTTTTTAATTACTCTGAAAGCTATTATATAACGGAAGTGGTGATATGATTGATAGAACGTTAACTTTTCAAATGGCGCCAAAAAAATTACTTTCCAATAATATTTGTTCGAGAGAAACAAGTGTAAGTTTTTTAAAGGTGGATACAAGTTACAGATGGATACAGGTAAGTTACTAGTGGACACGGGTAAAGTTACTGGTGGACACAGGTAAAGTTACTGGTAGATACAGGTTAAGTTACTGGTAGAAATAGGTAAGTCACTGGTATACACATGTAAAGTTACTGGTGGACACAGGTAGATTACTGGAGGACACAGGTAAGTTACCGCTGGACACAGGTAAGTTACCGCTGGACACAGGTAAGTTACCGCTGGACACAGGTAAGTTACCGCTGGACACAGGTAAGTTACCGCTGGACACAGGTAAGTTACTGGTGGACGTAAGCAAGCTACAGGTGGACAAATTAATTACAGGTTAGTTGCATTTAAGTGACGGATTTTATTAATGTATTTTGAATTCTTTATCCTTTTAGTTAAGAAAACTTCTTTATTTGATAACGAAGAATTGAGGCTTACTGCCTTAAACCTCGGCATTATTTCTGTGTTCTAAATATGTGTTTTCTGTTGCCTCTTGTTTCTTGTAAATGTATTTCTGACAATCTATTTCTGCCTTTATCCGAGGTCTTTGTTTCATTTTCTTTACCTTCTTTAACTTGTATATCGGAATTACATGTTTATATATATTCACATTTTTGTAATATTTATCTTTATCTCTGCCTCCTTGCAGTTAGGCTTTTCTTGATATCTATTTCTGGATATCTTTATTTCATTCTCCCGATGCCCCAAGACAGCGATGACACTCCAGGAAGCCTGGCTCCTTCTGTGACTCATTAACCTGGACAAGTCTGGAATCCAGAGAATGAATCACATTGGCACTGAGTAAGGTCCGAAGTGGCACCGTTACCATGTATGGTCAAGGCGGCGAGTGCCACAAGCACCATCTTGGCGCCAAACAGCACGTGGGGGTCACCGGCGCCCGTTTTCTGTGCGACCTCAACGCGGGAAATCCAACCTGCGCCGCCTTGAGGGCTAAAGTCAGGGTGACCATTTTTTTTTTTTTTTTTGCATTACCGTATCTGTAAATCATATATTGAGGAACTCTTTACGATGTTCAAAGTAAATCTCGTCCTCACTTAAGCCAGGGATAACTAACGTGAAGGAAATGGAGATTTTGCGAATGAGTGAAGATCACAAGGAACGTTAACAAATACTACTGTATGACAATTGTTGCCAGATCAGTCAAGCTCGCATACCAAAGCAGATGTCAGTGCTACAAGGGTATATGTCTGGTGGCTTCGGCGAGAGCTTGGCCTCCCACTTTACAGGGGACAACTGCAAA
>WNGS01163002.1:7618476-7670672 GCA_020271785.1 Procambarus virginalis | reverse complement strand
AATTTAGTTCGACCAATGTAAATACGTTAAACATAATCTGTGCAGGAAAATGTCTTGCTTTCTCTGTGAGGTGATATAAAAAACGGGTATATCCCGCCAGTCTTGCGGGGCGGCGGCCTTGAGCGCCGGCTTCCTCATTCCCGCGCTCTGACGTCACAACTGCCTTGCCGTCAGAGGCAGATGGTTTATTGTGTAAGACTGTGGGCGATAGCGCAAAAAAAAATTATACAGAGCACAACAAGTTTTAATCTGACTTCAGCGGAGATTTTTATATTAATAGTTCCATCTAACCTGCACACCTTACAATTATAATGACAATCTGTTACAAATTTTTGCATTGCAAAATCTATGTATTTTCAATAAATTATTATACAGTGTAGGAAGATCTTTTGTTAATACCTAAAATATTTTAAATGTGGAGTATTACAGGATCATAGAAAAGCTGTTTATTATTATTAATCGTCACACTATACAGCTTATACATTACTCACTCAGGTACCCCCCTCCCCCCCCCCATTGTGCATACACAGTTGCACTTTAATTTAGTCTGTATAATATACAGAGTTCATTACGGTCAGTTACTCCTGTATACTTCAGTAGTGGGATTCAGTGGAATCCCAGAATTAAACACGAATCCCACGTGTTTAATTTATACCATATGGCGGTCTGGGCTAAGATGCGCCGATGGGAATACCCCGATCGCTGTAGGTACTGTTCCATTATGTTTTACTTGGGGTTACTTCTTTATATGTTACGCTCAGTTACTACCGTTAATTTAGTTTATTATCCTTCATATAAGTCTTAATTATTTTCTTGATACATATACTTAAGTTTATTAAAAAAAACTTCCCATGCAGAGTTTCACTCAACCCTCAGAAATATTGGTTATGTTACATTAGGTGAGTGTTCACAGTTCACATTTGAACTACATAATACATAGCCGCTTAATGTACTACTTCATTTCGATAACATCCAGTCAAGTGCCCGCTTGTAAACAATATACAGGTAATCGTTCGATCTTACATGCCTGGGAGCTGGACGGTAGAACGACGGTCTCGCTTCGTGCAGGTCGGCGTTCAATCCCCTGACCGTCCAAGCGGTTGGGCACCATTCCTTCCCCCCGTCCCATCCCTAGTCCTTATCCTGATCCCTTCCAAGTGCTATATAGCCATAATGGCTTGGCGCTTTCCCCTGATAGTTCAATTCAAAATCAATACATGCCAGGGCTCAATAACCACATAATTACTTACCTAAATAAACACTGCAGGATTCTTTTAACGATGCACGACGTTTGCATGACGGTTATGTACTCAAGATGACTGCAAGAGGTGTCCAGTGTGCAGTGTGAGGCCTCGGGCGTCACGCTGGGTCAAAGTCTTACGTTGTTGTTGCTGTCTCACCATTCCACGAGCACTGGGTAGTGATAATTGTTGTGATGGCGTCATTTGCTTGTGATATTCCAAGGTTGTCTATTAAAGATAGTGCACACGCTGTCTCAGAGTTTACGCTTCCTGCAAGACTCTTACTTGCTAATGTAACGCCCATGTAGGCTTGTACTGCAAAGAATATAGCTGTAGTACAATAATTAGATCACTATACTTGTGACTTTAGACGAAATTTGAGACAATAAAACCTGTAACTACTACACCGTAAGTGTAAATTGCTTACCATATACAACATTGGGGTCAGTTTCAAAACCCATTACTGTACTCGCCTAACCTTTGTGCCTGACCTTTGCCTCTACATACCACTCATAGGATACGATTACCAACGGGGTAATAAATGAACTAAACTAGACTAAGGGCTGTGTGCATGATGTTGTTTTCTATATTAGGCAACATTTGGGGAACTCAAATATTCCTACGCATGGCGTAAGATTAAGCAAGGACTGTATGAATGATTTGGTTTGTTATGGTTATAAATAGGAGCTGCCTCGTATGGGCCAATAGGCCTTCTGCAGTTACCTTTGTTCTTATGTTCTTATGTTATGGTCGTCATCTGGACGAAGTGAACGGTCTAATGTGGTCATGGTGATTTTGTATTTTGCTCAATTATTATGCATCCCATATTCATCCCGTTGGCTGCGGTGGAAAAAGTTCTGGAGGAATATAATGGCCATTATGGTTTGAGGAAGGGAACTATCAGGGGAAAGCGTCAGGCCATTACGACTATATAACACTTGGAAAAGGTCAGGATAAGGACTTGGGATGGGTCAGGGGAAAAGAATGGTGCCCAACCACATTTGGGGATTGAACGCCGACCTGCATGAAGTCAGACCGTCGCTCTATCGTTTTGCCCAAGTGGTTGGGTTTGAGGAATGGTTGGATTTTTTTTTAATGTAAAGCCGTATTGGGGGCGATATAGAATCTGAAGACATTGGTATGGCTATTGACACATGGGAATGACTGGAGACTGAAGTTGTGGCTGGGAATGAGTCTACTCAGCTATCTGGTAGATCCACGTGTAAGTATACAGTAGCGAAGGTATGGGAGCCCTTGAGTGCCAGAGATGGAGGGAGAGTGATGTTTTAGTTTATTATGTATCTCATACCCATCCTGTGAGTGGTAGTGGACCACATACCCATCCTGTGAGTGGTAGTGGACCACATACCCATCCTGTGAGTGGTAGTGGACCACATACCCATCCTGTGAGTGGTAGTGGACCACATACCCATCCTGTGAGTGGTAGTGGACCACATACCCATCCTGTGAGTGGTAGTGGACCACATACCCATCCTGTGAGTGGTAGTGGACCACATACCCATCCTGTGAGTGGTAGTGGACCACATACCCATCCTGTTAGCGATACTGTAGTGGATACAGGATACAGAGGCACATAATGGGCTCAGGAATTGAACCGCAAAAAATCCTTTGCCTCAACAAGTTAGTGTTGATAGGTTAGTTCTATACATGTCGACAATGGGTCGAGGACGACCACAAGTTTTAGTATTTTTAATATTTTATTTATGTACAAGAAGTACATTGGGTTTGTGAGAACACATAACATTAGTGCTCTTACATTCTAGCAAAGCCACGAACACGCATAACGTTTCGGGCAGAACAGTGAGTTGACCACAAGTAAGCTAAGTAACTTACGTTTGCGGTGAACTAGTTTCATAATTTTATTTGTTTATCATGCACACTACCGCCCATCCAGTGAGCAGCGGAGGAAAGGTTACAATCGCCAATACTTTCTACCTACAGTTAGCAAACTAGTGTGTGTGTGTGTGCAGTATATGTACTAGCTAGTATGTACTAGCTCTATATATAAATCCAATTTTATGTTTGTAAAAACAACTATGTATGTACTTTTCCTGAGCAAAAATTTATTTTATTTATATTTATTTATGTTAAAGAATATGCATCATGCTTACTTTTTGTAAGCTAACATTTAGCTCAACAAATTTTACAAATGATATACAGTACAGTATTATTAATATATTGAACAACATTCATAATTGGCTTGGCCATGTGTACAAATATTGTAATTAATTGATTGTAAATTAAATAATAAATATATTTACGAAAAAAATATTCTTTAGGTATCGTATCGAACAGCAATACCAGTCAGCTGCTGAGTCAGAATATCAGTCAACTGCTGAGCCAGAATACCAGTCAACTGCTGAGCCAGAACACCAGTCAACTGCTGAGCCAGAACACCAGTCAACTGCTGAGCCAGAACACCAGTCAACTGCTGAGCCAGAACACCAGTCAACTGCTGAGCCGGAATACTAGTCAACTGCTGAGCCAGAACACCAGTCAACTGCTGAGCCAGAACACCAGTCAACTGCTGAGCCAGAACACCAGTCAACTGCTGAGCCAGAACACCAGTCAACTGTTGAGCCAGAACACCAGTCAACTGCTGAGCCGGAATACCAGTCAGCTGTTGAGCCGGTATAAAAATCCAAAAGTGCAAGTGTTTACAATTCTGAGGAGACAGCCGGATCTGGTGTTCGGATCCTCCGTGACCATGGCCACGGCGATGCTTGACCTCTCCCTCAGACGTCAGACAATCCTGGAAACTTGAATATCCTTGGCGCTTAACTCCACCCCCTCCGTAATAGCTGCAAATATCACTTGGAAATCTCATGTTTTATGCAGTGACAGATATTATTCATGTGAATATCCAGGTGAATGTTGCTGGGGGAATGTCGATAAAGGAAGGCGGCTTGCATGCACATACGGTCATTGATGAATTTATTTATCAATATTTCCATTACAAATATTCACGAAATGTGTACTTAATTTAAAAGTTATGTACTACCAGGAATCTTAGCCAAGTAAATGTTCAAAGTTTACTTACTGTCGGTAGTTCAGGCACAGGATTGTAAACTTTCCACCGTTGCCATGTGAGTGGGCGTGAGGTGCATGTAAGTAAATGTATACTGTATGTAACTAGCTCACCATAAATGTAAACTGTTCTCCTTAGATCCTGTGCTCCAGATCTTGAACTCATCTATATCTCTAAAAGTGGATGTCTATTTGTATATATGTATTTATCTGTATATATATGTATATAGTGGATATTTGTTTTCTGTCAAAGGTTGGAGGACAGACGCTTGGGACTAGTCGTATTAAACTTTAAAGGGTGGCTGGTGAGTGTATGGGGACTGTCATAGGAAGGGTCGGATCGCGTGCTTCCCTTGGAAGGAGATCAGCCCCTATAACACTTCTTTATGAAGTTGGTGTATATGAAATATTATGTCCTGAGTCCGTAAAGTGTGTATATGTTCATGTTCCAATATTACTGTATACAGATATTGGCATACAAAATTTATGTTCAATGAATGATTTACATCCTGGGGCTCTCAACACTTAAATGGGAGGGGAGAGGGGGGAGATGGAAGGGGAAGAGAAAGGAGGAAAGAGGGTGGAGATGGAAGGGAAGAGAAAGGAAGGAAGAGAGGGACGTGGGGAGAGAGGAAAAGAAGAGAGGTTGAATGAGGGGGGGGGGGACTACCACGGGCACTGCCGGATGCCTCTCCTAGTATTGTTATATATTAAAGTTTTATGTATACTTAGGCATAGGTTAGGTGTTTAGGTTCTTTTGGCAATTATTTGTATATGAAGTACGTGGGCGAAGGATTTACAGCGTTGCGATTCCAACATAAGTCATCAGAAAATCACTATTCGAAAAATGTTCGAACGTCATCAGTTGTGAGTCGTGTGTAAATCGTTTTTCATTCATAAACAGGGGTTTGCCGGCTAGATTAACGAGCATTTAGCCTTTGTGGATGAAGACTGGCTGTAGGAAGGGTAAGGGATGCATAATGTATGAAACAAACCGATGAATGGTTACTATTTGCATATTCCCCCATTTAGCGTCTCCCTCAAGAATATACAACGAAATAATAGGTGCGATAGTGACAACCAGATGGTCCCTTTGCACGAACAACGAAATTTGGATGCTCTAATTACCCGAAATACGGACCAATTATGGAACGCGTGTTGGCAACATAGCGACCAAAACAAACTGTCACTTTCAACAATTCAAACTTTGTAAATGTGGCTCAGGCCACAGAATGGTCTTCAGAAAATGACTAATAATGATAAATGAAGGGAAGTTTCTGGGTTCCAACACCCAAAATGTAACTAACATTGCCGGAAAAATATTAAAATAATAACAATAACTAAATCATACGTTATTTTTTTGCTGTTATCTGCACATGTAATATAGTAAAATGTTTTTAAATGTGGTCTGTATTTTACTGGAGACTTCAGCCGGTTGTTGCTGCTGTTGTTATAGATTCAGCCACTGGGAACAAAAAGTTCCAAGCAGCACGGGCTATGGTGAACCCGTCGTATTCACCTGGCACAGGAGATGTCCATTCAGGCGCGAGTACTGAGGCCCCGTGAGCGCGAGTACTAACCCTCGCGGTGTGTTACATCATTGTATTACAGTTTTTTGAGTGTCCTACTTAACAGTCTTTTACCTGACACGAGTTTTGTTTGAATGTTGTTACTGTACTAAACAACAATTCGTTGTTCCGTTTGTTAATGTGTTAATATTAGTTTGTAACTGCATTACAAGGGAGGAGGGGAAGGTGCCCGGGTCTGTTCCTTTCTCTCTCCCTCATTCCCTCCCTCTGCATTCACTTTCCCTCCCTCCTTTCCAGTCTCCCTCCCTCCTTTCATTGCCCCTCTGTTCCTCCCATTCTCGTTCCCTCCATCCCATTCTCTTTCCCTCCGTCCCATTCTCCTTTCCTCCGTCCCATTCTCCTTCCCACTCTCCTCCGTTCCATCCCTCCCAGTCTCTCCCAGCGGGTAAAGCTGCACCAGTAACTTTGAGCGAACATTGTCGACGTTGATAAAGGATGTTGGATTCATCCGAACAATCCGAAAATTTTGTTTAATAATACACTTGCACATGCATTAGGTCTGTTCTTCACCTTCATTAATAATAATAATCCTTTTAATAATAATTTAATAATCCTTATAACAATATTTAATTATAATTATAATAGGATATTCTAAGAGTTGGGTACAGGTACGCTACATGTGGACACAGGAAAGCTACATGTGGACACAGATACGCTACGGGTGGACAAGAGATAAGCTACAGGTGGACAACAGGAAAGCTACATGTGGACACAGATAAGCTACAGGTGGACACAGATAAGCTACGGGTGGACACAGATAAGCTACNTGTGTGAAAGAACTATGCACATGGTTGACACTCACCACAGCTTTCTTCATCATCGCCATCAACACAGTCTCGTATACCATCACAAACTTGGTTGGTCACAAGACATTGACCACTATGGCATTCATATTGTTGAGCCTTGCATTTTCTAGCTACCTGAGGCCATTAAATGCAAGTATTAATGTAAAAAATAAATATGAAGATGCAAGTCAGTTACTAATCCCATTGTAATGTTGATGGGAAACCTAAGGGCTTATTGAATTCTCTAGCCAATGACCGACCCTTCCCACAGAAAGCAACTCTCAGTTGTCAAAAATTCATGTACAATACAGTACCTCATTAATGTAGTAATATAGTAATTATATAATACAGAAATCTTTGATTATTATGCCATTACAGTAATATATTTGTATTAGCACAAGAAAAAAAAACTAAAAACTGTATAACATTATTTTACATGTATATGCTTCAATATGCTCTCCCATTCTTCAGAGATGCAGAAGCATAGAAAATTATAGGTAGGCATACCTGTCCCTGGTGACATAGGTCCTCATCAGAGTTATCAGGACAGTCTTTGTTGCCGTCACAAAGCCAGTACTTGGTGATACACTTGCCACTCTTACACTGGAACATCTGTGTCTTGTCACACACCACTGCCGGAAGGAAAGAAGCTTGTGTCACTGTAGTAACAAATATTACAAATTCCCCAAGTTGCTGGAGAAGGGCGCACTCTCCGTCTCCTCGAGAGGAGGAGGCGGCGGAGGACGCTCTCTCCGTCTCCTCGAGAGGAGGAGGCGGCGGAGGACGCTCTCTCCGTCTCCTCGAGAGGAGGAGGCGGCGGAGGACGCTCTCTCCGTCTCCTCGAGAGGAGGAGGCGGCGGAGGACGCTCTCTCCGTCTCCTCGAGAGGAGGAGGCGGCGGAGGACGCTCTCTCCGTCTCCTCGAGAGGAGGCGGCGGCGGAGGACGCTCTCTCCGTCTCTCGAGAGGAGGCGGCGGCGGAGGACGCTCTCTCCGTCTCCTCGAGAGGAGGAGGAGGCGGAGGACGCTCTCTCCATCTCCTCGAGAGGAGGAGGCGGCGGAGGACGCTCTCTCCGTCTCCTCGAGAGGAGGAGGCGGCGGAGGACGCTCTCTCGTCCTCGAGGAGGAGGACGCGCTCTCCATCTCCCTGAGAGGAGGAGGAGGAGGAGGACTCTCTCCGTCTCCCCGAGAGGAGGAGGAGGAGGACGTGCTCTCCGTCTCCCCGAGAGGAGGAGGAGGAGGACATGCTCTCCGTCTCCCCGAGAGGAGGAGGAGGAGGACGCGCTCTCCGTCTCCCCGAGAGGAGGAGGAGGAGGACGCGCTCTCCGTCTCCCCGAGAGGAGGAGGAGGAGGAGGAGGACGCGCTCTCCGTCTCCCCGAGAGGAGGAGGAGGACGCGCTCTCCGTCTCCCCGAGAGGAGGAGGAGGAGGATGCGCTCTCCGTCTCTCCGAGAGGAGGAGGAGGAGGACGCGCTCTCCGTCTCCCCAAGAGGAGGACGCTCTCTCCGTCTCCCTGAGAGGAGGACGCTCTCTTCGTCTCCCTGAGAGGAGGAGGACGCTCTCTTCGTCTCCCTGAGAGGAGGATGCACTCTCCGTCTCCCCGAGAGGAGGAGGAGGAGGGCGCTCTCTCCGTCTCCCCGAGAGGAGGAGGAGGAGGGCGCGCTCTCCGTCTCCCCGAGAGGAGGAGGAGGAGGGCGCGCTCTCCGTCTCCCTGAGAGGAGGAGGAGGAGGGCGCGCTCTCCGTCTCCCCGAGAGGAGGAGGAGGAGGGCGCGCTCTCCGTCTCCCCGAGAGGAGGAGGAGGAGGGCGCGCTCTCCGTCTCCCCGAGAGGAGGAGGAGGAGGGCGCGCTCTCCGTCTCCCCGAGAGGAGGAGGAGGAGGGCGCGCTCTCCGTCTCCTCGAGAGGAGGAGGACGTGCATCTTCTCCGAGAGGATACAATCCATCAATACGAGAAAAGGCTACAATGCATTGAGTTCTCAAGAGGAAGGTGTGATCTACCAAGCCATCAAGAGAAGACTGGAGGAAAGAGGAGGAACTTGGAATGCAATAAAAGTACAGTATTATTCAAATCCCCCTACCCAGTTACAGCATTCACCCCCCCCCCTCTTCCCCTGTATCCAGTAAGGTGCATCTTTTCTTCCCATTATCCAGCTGCACCAATCATTCACTGCCCCAATGCAGTTACGTGCATCATTCACACATCCTTACACACCCCATGCCTTACTTTCAGTCACCCCTCCAGCAGTGTGCACCACCCATGGACCCCATACCTGTGGCCACGCATGTCCCCACTGCATGGGCCCTCCTGTACTAGTTTCCCACAGCCCCTCTAAAGCAAGGCCTGAGCCTACATCCATCTTTTAGGCTTTAAGAGATCGATATATAATATATATACCGACTATGTAGCCTCTGGAAGACTATCTCTCTACCTCGGGCCCTCATAAAAACAATGTGCCCGTTAGGTTCACAATGGTTAAGTGAATTACAGAATTATTAAAGTGTGAGCAGGTCAGAATATTTAACATTGCTTAATTTTACCCTAAGATGTGGATTCTCTATACATTTACTTTTTTGTATATTGCCTTTTTGGCTTGAAAGACAGGATCAATTCATGTACAATACCAAGTATAGCGACATTATGTATACCTAACTGGGAGCCGTTTCCTGATGGCCCTCGAGCCAGGAAGACCGGAGCGAGACCCAGCAGAAGCAGCGCCCTCACCACCACCACCATCATCATCAGTCTCTGGCCTCTACTCGTCCTTCTGGTCACTCGCTCTATCACCCACCATACACACACAGGTTCGCGAAGGTCTCCTATTATTACCAATAAAAACAAATGTTTCATCGCCATGATTACCAAATACCGCCAGAGTACCAGCACCATCTGTTGGCTAGAGGTGGGCTCTCCCAGGGATGCCCCTTCGCCTGGAAGGTCTGTGCTCCATCACTTATTTCTATTGGTTTATTCTATATACACAAGAGTTCTTACATTCTTGTACAGCCGCTATTACGCATAGCGTTTCGGACTTATTATTTTGTTTCAAATACAGCTTTCATACTAATAATTGACAACAGCTAGCACTCATATTTAATAGTTACCCGTTGTCAAGTTTCTACCAATTAAAATGACATGTTTTTCATGTTAATAATTGACAATAGACGTCTCTAGCACTCATGCACATTTAATAATATCTGTTGTCAAGTTTCTACCAATTAAAATTACATAGCTATTTATTATAATTATGGCCCAACCTCCCCTTAACTGTGATTTCCAGGTCAAATATCTGTAAGCACCCAGAATTACGCTAAAAAAATAACGGTCAAGAGTCATATTTCCAAGTTTAGTTTAGTTCATTTATTATGCACCCCATACCCATCCAATAGGCATCGTATTTTTCAAACTAGTTTGGTTGATTCACTATGCACCGCATACCCATTCTGGGGGTGGTATAGTGGAAAGGGTTACAGAGGCATATATTAATGGGCTCAGGGACTGAACCACACAGGGGAATCGACAGGGTTGATAAAGACAGGCTGTTTAACACAAGGGGCACACACACTAGGGGACACAGGTGGAAACTGAGTGCCCAATGAGCCACAGAGATATTAGAAAGAATTTTTTTAGTGTCAGAGTGGTTGACAATGGAATGCATTAGGAAGCGATGTGGTGGAGGCTGACTCCATACACAGTTTCAAGTGTAGATATGATAGAGCCCAATAGGCTCAGGAAACTGTACACCTGTTGATTGACGGTTGAGAGGCGGGACCAAAGAGCCAGAGCTCAACCCCCGCAAGCACAACTAGGTGAGTACAACTAAGTGAGTATGCACGCACGCACACAAGGGAAATTATGAGGAGATGAGAAGTTCCTAAGGGAAACTTAAACTTGAACTTGAGCTTGCATATTTTCGATATAAAATTCGTAATGTAAAACTACAAATATGTGCAATTATTTTGAATTCTGCTAAAAAATAACACTCGAGGGTCATAGTTCGGAGATGCATCGTATTTCATCCCGTCCTCATCTGAATCTATTCCATCCAGCGGTCGACCCCACAACGCATTCATAAATTTTAACATGCTGTTCATTCAGAACAGGAATTTCCTCAAATATAAATTAATATTATAATATATATGCATAATGTGCATATATTGGTATAGGTTTAAGTTCTGTTGGCGATTATTTGCATTTGTGGCACGTGGATGAAGCATTTAGAGCGTTGTGGTTCGAACAAAATTCGTTAGTGAAGCATTTGTTCCGGAAGTGTTCGAACATCATCAGTTGTGAGTCGTGTAAAACCGTTCTTCATTCATGAACAGGGGGTTTGGTGGGTGCATGGAATCACTTTTGAGTCTGTTTGGAGGACGGTCCATTTTCAGCCCGTCCTCCAAACAAAGATCCAAAAGTGATTCCATGCACCCGCCAAACTCCCTGTTTATGAATGAAAAGCAGTTTACACACGACTCACAACTGCTGACGATCGAACATATCCGGAACAAGTGCTTCACTGACGACTGGTGTTCGAACCACAACGCTGTAAATGCTTCACCCACGTACTACAAATACAAATAATCGCCAGCAGAACCTAAACACCTGACCTAACCTAACCTATGCCTATTTATACAAATTCCCGTTTTGAATGAACAGCATGTTAAAATTTATGAATGCGTCTGTGGGGTTGACCGCTGAATGTAATGGACTTGAGTCGAGGACGGGTTGCCATTTTCGGTCGGTCTCGAGCCCATTGTTTGTGTGGCAATGTGCACTGAATTTTATTACTAGCTCATCAAAATTGTAACTTGCTTAGCTAAATGAATTTTGGAGTTCAGTCCCTGAACCCATTATGTGCCTCTGTAATCCTTTCTACTACCGCCCACGAGATGGGTATGGGGTGCATAATAAATGAACTAAACTAAAAAAAAAAACTCACTTATTTTCATATTTACCGTATAAAAAGACGTGATATAAAACTACAAATACGTGGAATCACCCTGAATTACGCTCAAAAATAGCACTCAAGCATCAGATTTGAATAAAATCCACCTGGATAAAAATCACCATTGCAAATGATGCAAACATTTGACAAGCCGCCGGCATCTTGTCCTCGTCGAGGCCACTAGAGTATTAGTGGCCCTCGGGTAAATTCAGGTAAATGAATATTAGTGCTATGAATAGGTATACGCGCGCGCTGAGCGTGAGGTGCTAAGTTAGCTAAAGGGGGGTGAGTGTTGTGTCAACAGTCTGGCAGCCACACCGCTCACGGCCGCCCACACTATACCCGCCCACACGCCCACACTATACTCTCCCACGCCCACACTACACTCTCCCACACGCCCACACCTCCATGCTATACCTGGTCCGGAACTGTTGTGTAATTAGTGAGCAGTTACCTGTGTAGGGGAGGAAGGGTGTGTGTGGTGAAGTGCAGTATTGTGCCCGTGTGAGTGTTGAGCTCCAGGGAGCTTACACACTGAGTGTTATGTGAGCTCACTCATGATGAATGTTAAGATGAAGAAACTGGGATGAATAGCTTTGTGAAGATAATGAGGCGGAGGAGGAGAGAGTAAGTAGAGCAGTGGCTCTTGTAAGATCCCTCTCTGGGCCAGGATTTACCTGACGTTTTGCAATACTTTTTATTTATGTATTTATATATGTATGTATTCATTTATTTATTTGTGTATTTTTATTTATTTATTTATTTATATACAAAAGGTACATTGGGTTTATGAGAGTCTGACCCATGTTGGAATTATCTTAACAATACACACACAAAAATTATATGTTTTGTTGTCTTATATTGAAGTAGTGAAACTCGACTCAGGTCTGTTTCTAGACTCATAATTTCATACCTTGTTCCAACTATAAATTCTATTTTTAAAAACTGTATACAAAGTTTTGTGCCTTTATAACCTTTCTGTATACTTGCTTCTTATATTTTTAGTGTGGGACATATATCGTGATAGGTTTAGATTTTAAAGCCCATAGGCTATGCAATGTCTTTACAAAAGTAACCTTTTTCCATTTTCAATATAGGCCTAACCACATTCCTTATATTAGGTTGAGTTAGAGCAGTTAACCTTTAACGCATAGCATATGCCTGAAACATAGTGTGTATTAGTGGCTTTAGGTATTATGTTTGTAATGAGATAAAGCTTTCTTTATCTCGTGCTATAGGCTACTAAGATTGGAAATACAGTATTTAAAGATGCAATTTACATAAATTATTTTTTCTTCAGTGAATTAGGAACTTAATAAACAAGCAGATAAGTGAAGGAAGCATGGAAGGAGGAAAGGGAGAGAGACGAGGTGGAAAGAGCTGGAGGAAGGAACGAGAGGAACGGGAGAGGAAGCGCACCAACAGCAGAAGTGTGGGGTACCCTTCTAAAGGTTGGCCTTCATACGTTTGGAAAATGTTAATTCTTCACATTATTCTGTGGAACATGAAATAGCACCGAAGAGTTTGTAATGCCTAATTTTAATTGTTATTCAACTAATAATTTTGTTATGAATCCGGGGAATAAAAGCTCTGTGGTTCTACAGGTCATAGAGGCCTATTTCTTCTGGTTTAACTTCTTGTTTGGGAATCAGAGATTGTAAACTTGATCCAAAGGCTAGATTAATATTTGTGTTTACCAAATGTGAATTAGAGTAGGTATTGGAAGTGTATATAACTGCATAATTATTGGACATAATCAGAGATTATTATCTGGATAATTATTGAATGGAAATACTGTACATCCAGTATACAAGTAGCTTTTAAATTTAGCCTTGCTAAAAACTGTTATGTAGTTATGGAAAAAGAAAATAGTTTTTAGAAATACATATTTAAATATTTGCTAGTCTTGTTATAATAAGAACCTTGTTTACTGTTATAAATATTTATTAGTGCACAGATTAAGAACACCTAGCTTATAGCTGCTGCTAACAATTGTTTCTAATTTGTTATATACTGTATAAAATTTAGCATTTTAAACTTAATTCAAAAATCTATACACGAATGATTGGGTTCTTGCACATGAAACAAAATTAAACTAGGCTTACAAACTAAGTACGTACTGTAATAAGTCGTAATTTCAAGGAAATTGAAGATGGTCATGTACCCCGTGGGTAAAGTTATTGATCTCCAGATGATCACCTGTCTCTGGATAGAAAGGGTGTACAAACTACTATTAAGGGGTTACTTTAATAAGTTAAAAATAGTTTGGGAAGCAAGAGATGTGATAACTGTACAATAACACAATTTTAAATAAAATACAAGCTAAATGTAAATATATATTTATTTAAATTTGTAACTATTGGTATTTTCTGCATTTTTTGTTAAGCATTTATTAATTATGCAGAAGAGATGAAGTATCACATACATGTGTATTACAATTACATTTTAAAATATTCAGATGCTGAGGAGAAGAAGGAAGATTCTGTAAAGGAGAGACAAGCATTTGAGACCCAGAGACAAGAAGAAATTGAAAAAAAGAAAGCAGAAGAAGACAGAAAAAAGAAAGAGGAAGAAGCAGCAGCAGCTCAAGCCAAACAAGAAGAGGAAGAACTGGAACAGAAGAGAGAAGAGGAAGAAACCAGAAGACGCGAGGAAGAAGAAATGAAGAAGCAGGAAGAGGATCGTGTAAGCTATTATCTTTTCCTGTGATTAAACCATGTGATAGCAATGGCTGATATCTTCATAAATATACTATGTATATATAGGTATTTGGTAATTCTAGTGTCCCAAAGGGTGTTGCTTGTGACGGGAAAGTGTGAAAATTCATCACTTTGGGTGTTGCTTGTGACAGGAAAATATGGCAGGTCTATTCTTTTGTCTTCATCTGCTCACAGCATCTGTCAATCACATTAAAGTCTTGTTAATTATGCACTCTTTATTTCCAGACTTTCCTTCTGGCTTATATCCAAGAGGCTGAGGAGAGGCTGGTCAAGAAGGCTGAACTTAGAATACAGAATTTGGCAATGGCAAAAGATCGACCAGAACTGAACACTGCTATCCTAGACTCAAGTTTGAAGAAGAACACAGCATTCATTAAGAAACTGGTAAGTGTTCTATATTTTCTCTCTAAGTGGACTGGTAAGACTTAAATAAAGATTCTCGTAGCTCTTTCCTTGCACTTGATTAAAACTAGTTACAGTATTTCTTACAATTTTTATTTTAATTGTGATGTTTTCTAAATTATGTATTTTATTGGGAATTATGTATTGTATTTGAAATTGTGTATTGTATTGGGAATTGCATATTGTATTTTATGGGAAACTGTTTATTGTGTACAGTACTTGGAATTGTGTACTGAATAAATTAACAATACAATACATAATTATATATCTCTGTGGTTAGAATATTCAAGCATGTATAATCTGGGTGGCTTAGGCAGGCAACATAATAAAGTTTTCTGTTAAATTTCTATGCCAATCAGATTATTTGACAAAAAAATATAAACTAAACTTTCTCTAAAATCTTTACTTGATAATTCACTAATTATAGCTTGCTTTCACAGAAAAACTTGACAGAAAGCCAGCATGATTCCCTGATAAGAGACCTTCAAAGCCTTAACTTAACAAAGTATGTAAGCGAGGTTGCCCAGGCAGTGGTCGAAGCCAAGCTGAAGATGTCGGACATCAATACTGCAGTTCACCTGTGCTCTCTCCTTCACCAGCGATACCATGACTTTGCTTCAACTTTGTTAGAGAATTGGCACAAGGTCCTCTCTCCAAAAAAAGAGGAAAAAGTATGTATAGCTTAATATTTTTTAATTCATTCATCATGGTCAAAATTTAAGCTGGAAGCTTAGTTAAATTTATTGTCAAGCTGTGAAAGTAACACATTGAGTAGTGATGAGGATGATTTTTTTTGTCATGTACTGTACTGTACTTGAATTTACCTGAGGGCCACTTATATATCTTCTGACCTTGATTGGAATAGGAAACCGAGGCTTGTACTGTAGTGTAAGAAAATATATTTAAAGTTTCAAATATAATTTTAAAAGTAGATAATAGAGAATCTTATAAGTCAAAAGATCTAATTGACTTTTTATATTGTTTTCTAATAAAGGGTTACTGAGACTTATTTGGTTGGGTTCTCCAGAACAGTAACATGAGTAAGCTACGAGTGGATCTCCGGCTGTATGCTGAACTTATTGCTGCTGGCATATTTGCACCAAAGGAAGGTCTTCCTCTTTTAGGTTAGTTGCAGTACCGTACATTTAAGATTTGAAAGGTGTACTGGTTCCCAGTATGTATTTTTATTGTAGTTTTTTATTACAGTATATTTATTTATTTTTCTGAAACTGAATGTTCCTCATTCATGCCATGGGAGTTTGGGGTAGAATATATTTGAAATAAGTTGGTGATAAATCCTTTTATCACTTATAATTCCTTCCTCAATTGCTAATGTAAACCCCTACCCTTAAAAAAAATGCTATTTAGTACATTTCTGGTTAACATCTATTGTGATAGCTTGTAAATGCAGTTCTTGCCGTTTTTCATCACAGAAAATTAATGAACTCAAAAGTTGTAAAACATGTAACACAGTGATATTAGGCTGCTCCAATGTATTCCTAGCCCTTAATTTTTTTTTTAGAGAAAATGGAACTTTGGGCTTCTTTGGGGTTTAGATTGTATAAAAAGTACATGATCTAAATTATAATAATTATTAATAATAACTTTTATGCAGTTAAAGTTGAGAGTAAGGTCAGTCAGGGAAAGAATGCTGGTGAAATAAAGCCTCTGACTACTATAAACAATATAGGAAGTGATGTATTCAGACTTGTCCAATCTTCAGATGAGCCGAGGTCAGATAACAGCTCTTGCTTGCAGTTTCACTACATATGTCATTTGACAGACCATATGAACTCTAGTCTTAGTTAAAAAACAAAAACAAAACTGCATGAAGAAGTTGTATTATCTACTCTTATTTATAGTTGAGACAAATCTGTGGTATGAATGTGAAAAGTCAAGAGTTTAAGCACCATAAATGAATTATGGGTACTTAAAAGATGTATTAGTAGAGTGTAGAATGAAATTGTCATGGAGAGATTACTGTGAAGATCAATGAACTTCAAAATTAAGGGAAGCATACCAAGGTGATTTGGACATGAACAAATAGATGACTGTAGACTGTTGACGAGAGTATAGTTTATTCAAGTTATTTAAGGGTAGGAGGTAGTAAGGATGGTTGGATATTAGGAGGATTGACATGGTGTGTAAAGACGTGGGTAGTGGGTGTGAGGATTGGAGAGTGATTGAGTGTGGATAGCACACAGGATGCCAAGGAGTAGGTCTAGGTGAAAGTGGTTTGTTAGAAGGGAGTAAGTTTGTAGATATAGTAATGTATGTCATGAGGAGCCCTTGATCTTGAGAAGTGGTGGGGAGCTCCTGTGAAGGACTACTGTTGGTTTGCTAGTTTCTGTTATCTGTAGTGCTATATATTGTAGTGTGAATTATATAATTAATTGATGAATGATATTTTCAGCTCTGTACTAATTAACTTCTATAATCCTCTTCAGCATATTGCTTTCCTTTTTTTTCATTTGAGTTTGATGCCTGGTTTCCTCCCCCCCCCTCCATGAAGGTGGGAATAGAAATAATGTATGTGCAGAATGTATAATATATCTTGTAAATGGCTCCAGGGAATGTATTAACAACATTGGTTACATCGGACAAGGAGGAGCATCAGAACATTTCAGTGTTGCTTACCTTCTGCCGACATTGTGGGGAAGACTACATGGGGTTGGTGCCGAGGAAAATCAGACTCCTTGCAGACCAGTTCCAGGTCAGTACATTCAGCAACACAATGTGACTAATAGTGCAACATATGAGCTTAACTGATATTAGTGTTAATGCAACAATGGTCTAAGCAGAGGGAATAAATATTTCCTTGTAATCATTAACGCAAGCTGAGTGAAATGTAAAGACAGCCTTATTGAGCTCTGTTTCAAGGTATCTTTTGCAGATTTTTTTATCTAGTACAATTTTTTAAGAGATGTTTACTGTGAGACACAGGACTCTAATAACAATCTCTCTCTCTCTCTCTCAAAAGCCACATTCTCATCCTTTCATAAATATAAAAGAGAATTAACACTATACCAACACATTAGAAATATGAAAAGACAATAACGTTTCAGTATAACAAGTTGAAACAAAAAATGTGATGTCACACCTTTTCATATTTGTTATGTGAGTTTAGTGTTTTGTTTGTTCTAGACAAAGTTTTGTCATGCAAAAGAAAATTTCATAAGCATGTTTCTAGTTTGCTTCCTTTTGTCTTGGTTTAGTAACATAATACTACCTTTGTCTTCACATACAGATGGCTGTTCCCAAAAGTGACTTTCTTCCTCGTGAGAGACAGAAGAATGTTAGAACCCTGATTAAAGATTACTTCCTCTCCCTAACAAAACATCTGTTCTATGATCACAAGGTAAAATATATCAGGTTTTGTATGTGTAAGGCTATCCTTCACAACACTTGTTTTATGCTCAATAATCATGATGCAGCATACATACTTGTAACCAATCTCCTTAGCAAATGATTATTGGATAATTTATAAGCAGTGTATTTGTCTTGTGTACCTCTATATTAATAGCCATTTATTTCATTAAACGTCTGTTCCATTCTTTTGAATTATAGTTATCCTGGGTTTGAATAAGGTAATGTTTTTGGCTGTGGCACGGCTTCACAGCTCTAAATTAAGGCAAAAATAAAAAACAATTAAAAGCACAATTATAGTACAAAAAGAACCTGCTTTTTCCAATACAGTATAAGATTAACTATACTAAGTAAAATAAAATAAAATTTGAGTCCAATTTTCAATAGAAAATATGGTATTAGTAAATGCAAAACCAGAAAATAACAGCATCCACTCTTGAAATCAAGTTTTTACACTACTGTATTTCCCTTTTCACCATTCTCTTCTAGATTATAATGCATTGCATAATTGATTTCCAAGGGGACATAGTTTCCTCCAATGGAGGAAGATACTCATTGTCAAATGTATCCTCTTGTCTTGCTCCAGCATTAATAGAAAATCCTCCTCTCATTCTCATAACTTGTTTAACATATTAATATATGAGTCCCCCCGGATGAGTTTCCCAAATTGATCGGCCTTAACCTCTGTGATGTGTCACATTTATAGTGAAATTCTCCCTGAGCGCTGAAAATCAAGTATTCATAAAAAAAAAATGCTTTGTAAAATTATAAATTCCTTCCCCAAACATTTACATGTAAAAACAAATATAAAATTTCACGTACTTTGGGTGTGGGGACGTCGACAAAGTGGTGTGTGACATCATCACAGGCTGGTTGCCTGTGTGCGAAGCTCCCAGACACGGTCGTGCGGGTCATTCAAGCCTCACGAGTTGTCACAATTATATTTACAAATAATATTTCTATGAATTTTTAATGCTTTTTAATGTTTTTTTTTGTATCATATCTGATGCATATATGTGTCCTTCACAATATTTATACAATAGAATGTTCATAATGTTCCATGGAACTGTGATACATGTGTAAGTAATGTGTCCACAATAAATGTTTATTGTTGCAATATTACTTGTTCAAAATTCACTAATATTACATCATGTACAGTTTCACACACTATTTACACAGTAACACACTGTATTACACACTCAGTACTTCGGAAATGAGTGATAATCAAAGAAGCAGTCCATGGTGCACAGCGCGACTTTGCTCTTGATGCACCACGTACAAACAGATTTTCGCTTCTTGTTTCCTTGTTCTTTGTGCATGCAAATAACGCACTTGCGTACACCCGTGGCTTTAGTACCTGAAGGTGGTATGTAGCCAAGCTTGTGAAGTGTAGGGTAGTCTTGAAAAGATTATAGAAAAAGATCACTTTGTAAGGTATTCTGGAGGAGATTTGGGTATTCTGGAAGAAATTTGGATATTCTGGAGGAGATTCGGGTATTCTGGAAGAAATTTGGATATTCTGAAAGAGATTCGGGTATTCTGAAAGGAGATTCGGGTAATCTGGAAGAGATTCGGGTATTCTGGAAGATATCGATGGAAAACTCTACCATGGAAGCCACTAACACTGTTCATCTCTGCTACTTTTATCAGATGCATCACGAACCCAGAAAACGATTCATCTATGTATCGTCTATAAAAATTGAAGATAACACGGGTGAGCAAGGTTGGCACTCGGCTACTACTGGATATGCTTGCTGTAGTGTCCTTATCGGTGCTGTATCACTTGCATCCGACCCCTGTGTTAGGTCCTTATTGTGAATAACTTCATCGATATCATGACCCCTTATATTCTTCAAACGATAAGGTCTGAATTTCATCAACAGAGCGATTTTTCAACACTGCGTTGGACAGGTGTTTGGGAGCCAGTAGTGTGTGCGCCACCCATGGTTGCTCACTCGGAACGAAGCCAGCCAGCAGCCCTAGAACATTCTGGGAATTTCTTCAAAGATGGCTGCAACTCGCTGCAGGAGTCCATTTCGTACCCAACCAAGCGCGTGTGCGTTTTGAATGGGTATGAAATATTAATATGGTGTTTTCTTGGCTTGCGCAGTTTCCAACGAAACGAGTTTTCTCGGCTGGTGCAGTCCAGTGGTAATGTCCTCTGTTCTGGCTTCATAGGTTTTCAAGTCTATTGATTTGAAATCAAAGTTACCTAGTATCAACAATCATGATTTAGCTTTGTGCTCTTACTATCTCTCTCATGATCATCATAAGGCCTCTCTAAGCTGTCATCTAGCTCTTCTTTAGTCTGTATTGCTTGCTGTTGGACTGCAGGCACTACTGTCCACCAGTAAGCATGGACTTTAGTGCCTTCAATGATATTACTGAGCATAGCTCCTCAGCAATGCCTCCTCATTTGAAATTTTGTCTTCCAGTTTTGTCCCCACTAATGTGACAATATCTGGCATTTTAATCTGTGTTATATTACTGTATCTATCTCAAGTAATTTTGACTTCATATTCATGTTAATTTACAAAATAATTCTAGAACATGTTCCCTCCTCCTTTGCCATTAACTCCCTCTTTCCTCTTAACATTGTTGGTGGGTTCTTTTGTGAACCATTTATGTGCATGGCTGTCTGCAGGTTCCCTGAAAATAGAAAAATGTATTTTGCCGAAACCTTGAGTGATAATTTTTTATATACCGTACAGTTTGAGCCTTAGAGTATTGAACAAATATTTATCTATAGTATTGGGGGATTATGCAGGAAATTTGTAGTTGCTTTGAAATACAGTATGGTATTGTGACATACTTTGTTGGAGTACTGCTTTTTTCCATTTATCATGATACCCTCATCTGTTTGTGTGTCATGGTATTTATAATAAAAAATAAATTGTATGACTGTGCACAGAGCTAAATGACAATTTGTCTCAGAGGTTGAAGCCCATTATAATAATTATTCAGTTTAATACAAGATGTCACTGATATCAGCTTTTGGTTTTTAGGAACTGCAGCAGGTTGAGCAGCAAAACCGTCGGCTATTGCAGACTCGAGGAGAGCTGAGCCCTGATCGTATCAACTTGGCTGACAACCTCTCTACTGGACTAAGCAAACTTCTAACCAATGCCCAGCAGATGGCTGAGCTGCTTGATGAAGACTTGCCTGTGCTTCCAGAAGACAGTTAGTTATTTCCTATGTCTTTCCTTGGAAGCCAGTAAAGATGTCCATTTCACATTTATGATCTATGTGCCTGTTTTGGACTTTTGAAGGGTATTACCATGCTTACTATAAATGTATTAGCTAAAGAAAAATGCAAGATCATCTCTTTTGTGCTCCTCATCTTGCCAAGAAACTCCTTTTGTTGAGAGGCTCATTTAGATGAATTACTTGTGAAGTGTATTTGACTAGGAAAAATAGATTCCATATATATTGAAGGCAGAGAAAATACTCCTGAGTGGAGGGACTTTATAATACAGTATAGAAAAATATGTGGAATTTTTGTGTGGTGACATTTTATTCTGCTTGGGTCACAAAATCTCGGGATTTAAGACTACAGTATTTCAAAGGGCCTAGATTCGGCTTGGGATTTTGCTTCTTCCTGGTGTTCTGTGGGCCTAGAGCAACCATCTATTGCATTCTTAAAGTAAAACTTCCTATTGAAATAATACTGGTACTGTATTAATATTTATAATGATGACGAAAAACTTTTTTTCATTAATAATACATTTCCAATGTGCATTTTACAGAATCTCAAGGAGATGATCTAGGTTTGTGTGATATGGGAATGGGCGAGGGTGGAGAGATACCAGAAGGAGGGACAGCTGTGCTCTGGGAGGATGACGACACTAGAGCATTTTATGAAAACTTTCCTGAGCTCAAAGCTCTTATTCCTTCCATCTTATACAGTGATTCTGAGAAACCCACAGCTGTACCTGTAAGTAGTATTCTTGTGTGTGACCTGATTTGAGTTGGTTAATAAGTGATATACAGTATAATGGCTTGTCAAGTATTTCAATGACCTAAAGATTTTATGCATCTGCCATTGTGCAACACATCACATTTATATGTTAGTGTAAAAGTACAATAAACCATTTATGTCATATAAAAGCCGTAGAAATGTGTACTTTTCAGGACTTCAGTACCTGAAAAGCATATACTGTATGGCATGTCATTGGGTACTCGGTTTCCTGGGCATGAGTGCAGCTCCTTTTCTTTTATCCAGCTTCTTTTGGGAAAGGAATATATCCAACTGGTGCTGGGAGATATCCTTGGTCTCATTTTCACACTATCCATCAGCCTTTTCATAATGAGAAGTTGTCTGTGCTCCCTCTGGTGGGCTTGGGCTACGAATACCTGGGTATATCGAGTTGTCACCCATAGATCTTTAGTGATAATGATACTACACTCTTCTGTATAACTTTCCTTGTACTGTCCAGCTCTCTATGCCACTAGACTTCATTTCTGTCTTGAGACAAATGTTTGTATATTATACCTGTGAGCTATATGCAGCTTCCTTAATTTTAGATCAATCTTTGATTCCCAAGCTCCTCTTGCTTCTGTGAGAGAGCCAGATTCTGGTCATGGCTCTTGTATATCTTTTTAAGTCTTGGGGCTCTAGTATAGTTGGGAGTCCCTGTGGAACTGTGACTTAAGCTCCAGGAACGTACAGAGGGACCACCCATAATGGAGCATTTAACACTGACAAGGCATAAAGAACTAGATCTCCTTTCCCTTTAGTCACTGATGTATAAGCACTCTATTTACTTAACAAATCTTGTGCAATTGTAGGTTGTTTAGGCAACCTAGATAATTTTAACAATTCTCGCTGGAAGCTGTGGAAGAATTTTTTATATATTTTTTTTTTTAGGCTGAAGAAATTCCAACAGAAGAAGTAGATGAGACTTTGGAGGAGGAAGAGCTGGAAGTTATGGAAACAAATGAAGAAGACACTGAAGAAGTGTTGCCACCCGAGTTACCACCAGAGGAGGAACAAGATGACAGCTTGACTGGCACAGGACCATCTTCTAATAAGGTGTTACTAGATGCCTTCCTCACTGCTCTTCCCAACTGCATCAACAGAGACCTGATTGACAATTCTGCAATGGATTTCTGTCTCAGATTTAACACTAAGCCAAGCAGGAAAAAATTAGTTAGGTAAACACTAGCAGGCCTCTGCATTTTGAGTTTGATCAGTTGCTAGTACTGTATCTGATTTTGATTATTGTTGGTACAAGTGTCCTGTGATCCTAATGAGTGTGGGAGTTAGTATGAGAAGTTGGGGGATTACTCTCTATCTTGTCCCTCTGTTCATATATTTATCCATCCTTTCCTGGGAAGTGTCTGTCTACCCATAGCAGAAAATATGGTGATAGTGATGAATTCTTGGAGCCTGGGATTCAGTTCTTAGGCGTTTTAAGTCAAATACCAAGAGTAAAAGCAAACCTGCATTTTAACTACTATGCAACTTTACAGTCAATGTTAGGACACTGCAGCCCAATTGCAGCCATTTTTTCTTCTGGGGGAGTGCTTGGTGGCTCACAGAAGCTATCTTGCTGAGATCATTTCATTGTAATAGGTCACATCAGTTGCAGAAGTTGTTTGTAATACCTGGGACCAGAGCCAGAACCTGGCCTCCTCACAGAGGCGCAGGGAGTGAGTGACAATCTGCCACCTCGCTGGGAAAAGCATCCAAAAAGTCGGTGAAGCTTTACAGGCAACTGTAAGGTTCAAAGAAAACAAAGCCTCAAAACCGCCAAGCAACTCTGCAAATGATTCAAATGGAACTATAAATTCACTCAAAACTAGCTTGAATACATTAGTACTAATAGCCACCAACAAGTGCCCTGGCCCCTTGCACACAACTGGTTCCTCTGATCAGTTCTGTTGCTGATGTTGGGTTGGTTACTACTAAGTGTAGTGATCCAGTCTGTTAAGTTGTGGGCAAGCCCCTTTTTTCTTCACTCGGGGACTACCTGTTTGCTTCAGCACTCCTCAAGCAAATGGCAGCTATAATGTGCAGCTGTCTTTGCTGTCTGGGACTCTTATTGCAGATGACTACAAGGTGAGTACACACTTAGCAGTAGTCTTTTGTGTTTGGATTCTTGTGGAAGGGTTCTCTGAGCAGCTCCATGAGTATGTGAAGTCACTTAGCTTTACCCTGGGTATGGAGGCCTTGTGGCCTGCAATTCCGGCTTTAATGGCCTTGCCCAAGATGCTCACTCCTCTTCTTTGGGAGGAGGTTGCGGCATTTTACTTGGCTCATCTCATGTGTAGATAGGCTCTGTTGGCCAGATCTTAAGATTCAGCTTGGTCCTTAACCCTATAGTCTGCCTCTCCTTTTTCGCATCTCCTCTTTCCAGAGGATGCCGATTCCCAAGTATTGTCTGCTGCGGCTTTTTCCTGTCATCTGGTTAATCAACTGTTGTTTCTTCGGGGTTTTGTCCCCACTTATCAGAGGCAGTCTGGTAGGATTGAGCTTCGCCTCCTATTCAAGGTAGGTCATCGGTAGAGTCTGATTCTTGGGCCGTTGAGCTACTTTCTGCAAGTTCCTTCTCTGCTCATTGGTGCCATTATGCTTTGCAGAAGGATGGCATCCCAGTAGGATGGTAGATTGTCACTCGCTCCCTGCACCTCGGTGGTGGGGGGGGGGCCAGGTTCTAGCTCGGGTCCCTAGTAGGCTAAACAGAACTCCAATGACTGATGTGACCCATTAGAATGGAGCAATCTCTGGGAGCCACTGGGGTTCTACCAAAAAGAGATACTTCATTATATTCAATACTGGGTTTTCCTGTGTTAACTCCATTCCATTTTTATCCATATAGGATGGAACAATTATCTTTTAACATTAACATTAATTAGTAATGTCTTCTTATAGACATAATAACATAGGACAAAAACCCAAACTTGTGTATATGTGAAATTTGTTTTAGGAATTTATGCCAAGTCTTTTGCACTCTTCTGAGTGCTTCATCAAGGTCTGAGTGTGTGATTAGAACGAGACTTACATCTTGGCATTTAATCTTGCATCTCAACATGATTACACGTTGAGATGTAAGTCTCATCCTAATCTCACACTTGGACCTTGATAAAGCACTCAGGAGAGTGCAAAAGACCCAGTGTAATTCCTTACATAAATTTCATATACAAACAAGTGTGGGTTTTTATCCTAGTAACATTAATGCTTTATCTGCTTTATTATGTACTGTATGTGTGACTGTAAAGTCTAGTATGTTTCAGAGGGTGTGGTGGTGCAAAAATATCTGAAAGTAGGTATGTAACACGAGAAAAATGGTGTGTGTGAGAGTCTGACAACACTGTAGAGAAAGTGGGAGACTAGTAAATTGTCTGATGATCTGCACTAAGCTCGCATACTAGACCCCCCAAAATTTAACTGTGCACTTTTGAAACTTGGTATACGAGTCCTTAACCATGTACCACAGAATCAGTATTTTACAATACTGCAAAAATTGAGGGGATGTCTTTACTTAATACCATGGCAGTTTTAAAAGCTACTAAGCTAGCCATCAGTGTACAAATATTGCTCGGTAATTCTCATTAATTTATTAAATACGCTGGTCTTCTTCGTAAGCAGCCAGCCTGCCATGACTGTTTGGCCTGTACCACACCCCATGCTGCCTCAACACCCCCCCCTTCACCCTAGCTTTACTCACTGCCTTTTTTGTTGTCTCTCACTACATAACTTTCATTTCTTGAAAAATAATTAAAAATCATAGAATTAGCCTTAGTAATATTAGAATCCTGTGTGTTGTTCACTTGATAATAAATGCACACACACAACTCTTTTTGGATGCCACTGTACACTTTATTACCTCTGCAGTCTTCTTTTGGGTTTGCTGCCTGTTGAAGCCTTGACTGGCACAACACCTGTATTTGAAGCCAACATTGCATTGTACAATGAGAAGGAACTTGACTGCACCACAAACAAAAACAAAAAAAATTTGTTGATGAACATGTGCAGGCAAGATGAGTGCAAGGTGCTCGTTTTGCACTACTGGCAAACTTAAGCCTCTTGCTGCTGTAGCTCTTTACAGTTTGTGAAAAGCTAATGGTTGTATGCTAGTTATACAGATTTTATTGGCATACACTGTTGTCCTTATTCATTGCTTTAGAAATTATGAAACTGTTAAAATTTTTATCTTGTATTGTTGCTTGTGACACAGAAACATGAGGGTAATTGCTTAGTCTTCATATACTGCATTGTTATGTGAATTAATCAATGTAATATTTAATGTATGTTACAGAGCTTTGTTTCTGGTGCCAAGGACAAGACTAGATTTACTTCCATTTTATTCACGTCTTGTGGCCACACTCCAGCCTCTCATGCCCGACCTGGCCACTGATCTAGTCAACATGTTGCGACAGGACTTTAAGTATCAAGTACGGAAAAAGGTAAATATAAATGAGTATGCTGTGTTGCCAACTTGTTTATTGGGCTTGGCTCACATGTATAGTATGGTATGCTACCTCTGAAGTGAAAACATATTGAACTTCATATTAATGTTTATAATTATTTTATATTCGTTCAGATGTTTATTGCTATGTTTTATTTAACATATAAAGATTTGAAAATAATTACCCTTGTACTGTATAGTAACAATAATTAATTACATAAGAATTGTGCACCCCTGAGATAACTGACACTCGGGGTCAGATAATATTTGGTTAAAGCAGTAACAGCATTCAAAAAAATTCCAAATACTGTATTCCAATTTCCAAATATTGAGTAGTGAAGATATTTTAGTGCAGATAAATGCACCTTTTGAAGGTTATCTAAGACTGTATTAAGAAATTTTCAATACCACCCTCTCCCCTTGTGTGGCCGGGTAGGAACCATTTAAAAATATCCGTACTGTGTCGAGGATTTGACAATGTCATGACCTTGGCTGGAATCTGCAGTGTCCCTGGGGGAGTGTAATGTTGCCAAAGGAAGTGATGGAGTAGCCCAGGAAGTGAATAGAGATAGAAAAAAATCTCAGGAACTTTTTCATCTACTGTATATTCAAAACCTTATTTGTTTGACTCAATTAGTGGATTCTTAAAGTTGATTTTTTTTTTTGTTTAACTTGATTAACTTTTTGTTGTGTTCTCCAGGATCAGATAAACATAGAGTCAAAGATCAAGGTTGTGCGGTTCATTGGTGAACTAGTCAAGTTTAGAGTCTTCCCTCGCACTGAGGCACTCTTGTGTTTACGCATGTTGCTACAGGACTTCAATCATCACCATATTGAAATGGCATGCAACCTTTTGGAGACCTGTGGCCGCTTTCTCTATAGGTGAGAAGTCAGTACAGTGATATGGTAATGTTTTATGTTCTTTATACCCGATAAATTTCTTTATGCTCTGGCAGAATGGTCAAATTAGAACTTTTCCCATATACCAAAGACAGTGAAAATGATAGTGTGTATTATTTAAATAAACATACTTATTTTACATGTATTATTTTTAAAATAGAATTATATATTATTATTATTATTATTATATATAATATATATTATATATAAAATAATAAATTAATGAAATTGTTGTAAAAGAACATTGTACTGTGGTAGAAGATTCCATGTGATTAGTTATGTCTTTCTTATATCATTATCTTGCCACACTGCAACTTTTTCTTCATAGCTCTATCTTGCCCTCTTCCTCAACCCCATTTGGCATGGGTCTCATTGTCAAGGACAAGATACCTGTAAGGATTATTGAGGTCCCTCTAGGCTCATAACTGACCTCTCACCCAGGGTACAACCCACAACTGTTGCCCGACTTTTGCGAATCCATTTACTGACGGGTGAACTAAGGAATATGGTATCTAAGTGCTCAGTCGTTCCCTTCAACTACTGATACTATATGTGCATTGTGAATCGTGGATTTCATCAGCTTCAACATTTTTGTTTTCTTAATTTTGTGTTTTTTTATCAGAATTCCAGATTCTCACCATCGCACTAAGATCTATCTTGAGCAGATGATGAGAAAAAAGACTGTAAAAGCCTTTGATCCCAGGTGAGCATTATATGGAAATACATTATATATTTTGTGTTATCGAGATGATATGGATAGTAAGTGTGCTGAATAACTGGATGCTAGATATCAGCAATATTCAAAAACTTAATGCTGGTTATCCAGCCAGTGGTATTTTGCTGGTCATCCAGAGTTCTGACTATCCATCTGGATAGCTTGCTAAAACTAAATAGAGAAAATGCCATTACAAACACCACAATAGTTTTTGTTTTTCTATTCTTCAGGAGTACTGCACATAAGTGAATTGCTTTTCATGTTGTATGAGAGCATAAAGCATTTTAAGAGTAAACAATTGAATCCTACAAGCGTCACTGAGAGCCTGGCAAATTGTCACTGTCTTAACAAGTTTTGTGCATAATAACTAGGGAAGCTACTAATGTGCTGCTCAGGAAGGGGCATTTAATTTCAATCAATATTTAAGTTTTATTTGTGTAAATGTATGAATATCTGCAATAATGCATCACATATTCTATCTTCATTCTTTGACAGGTACAACACAATGATTGAAAATGCATACTTCTATGTAAACCCACCAGACTCTGGCCCAGAGACTACCAAAAAAGAGCGCCCACCTATTCACCAGTACATACGCAAACTTCTCTACAATGACCTTTGCAAGTCCAATACAGAGAAAATTTTGAGACAAGTAAGATTTGTTCTTCCCTTTGAAACTGCTCTTTTGTGACAGGGGCATTTTGTGGAGTTTACAAATTTATATTCTTAAAACGTGCAGGAATGTCTTGTGTCATGGCATTAAGTTGGTGAGGTATTTTTGCAACATCTTTTGTGCCATTCTCATGTTTAGACTTTTTTTTTTTATACTTCAATTTTCCTGCCACACATTTTATCCTTGGAGGAATAGGGCAAACACCCAGAAACCAGAAAGGCACTGAACAAAATGAAAAACATCCGAGATGTGCCCCAGTTGAACAGGGTAGGCACTTTGTAAAAGCTGAGACACGGACTCAGAGATACGAGAACTACCGTTTTGGTGACGAAACAATCTTCGGGGAGAGGGAGAACTCCCCAAGAGAAGCCATGGACACTTGGGGTCCTTTGTTCCTAAAAGGTTGGTCTGGTGAAGCTAAGTGACTCCTGAAGCTCTCGTAAGGTTTCTGGGGCGAGTATTCCTTTCCATCCTAGTTATTCTATTGTCCTGTGTTAAAGACCTTTTCTTCAGGCAATATCCAGGGGTTTGAATTTGCTGTGGCAGGGCTTGAGGGTTGGTGCTTAGTCTTCCCTATGTGAGGTGGGGGTTGCAGCCTGAGGTGGTGCTTGAGGATTTGGTCTGGATTGTGGTGAACCCTTAGTGTGAGTTGGCTTCCAGACTGCGGTGAACCCTTAGTGTGAGTTGGCTTCCAGACTGTGGTGAACCCTTAGTGTGAGTTGGCTTCCAGACTGTGGTGAACCCTTAGTGTGAGTTGGCTTCCAGACTGTGGTGAACCCTTAGTGTGAGTTGGCTTTCAGCCTGGACAGCACATATCACTAGGATATTGTCTATTCCCTGCTCTGTTTGAATATGATGCTTCTTCATTTTGTCTTAACACTTTTGCGCTCCCTGCCCACCAGCCCTCAACTAGGCCCAGTGGGTCCCAGCGTTTCATGGGATCGCGCGGTAGTTCTGAAAAGTGTATACTCTCCAACTTTGTCACCTCAATTCTCATCCAGGGTTTTTCAATTTGGTATCATTGTGTTCGCAATAGAATTCTCTATACGACTAAAGACATATAAACTCCAAAAGCCCGGCGTACCATCCACAACAAACAGAGAAAGTGAGTGCGCGTGTTACCCAGGAGTGCATAAGAGCGATAAAATGTGTACACTCCTTTCACGTTTGTCACCTCAATTCCCATCCCAGGTCTTTCATTTTGGTAACATTGTGTTTCGCAATAAAATTCCCTACAGGAGTATATGCAATATAAAGTACAAAAGCCAGGCGTACCACCCACAGCAAACAGAGAAAGTGACGGAGCATAATCCCAGTGAGCGCTAATAAAATGGTATACTGTTTTCAACTTTGTTACCTCAATTCTGGTCCTAGGTCTTTCATTTTGGTATCAATGTATTCACAATAAATTCCCTACAAGGGTATATGCATATAATATCCAAAACCGGTGTGCGCCCCTCCCGAAGCCGCCACCAATCTGCCGCCGAAAATGACACAATGCTGCGTCGTTCCCGGACGAAAGTGTTAAAATCTTGCTTATCACTTCACTAGTAATGAACGATGTTCCTGTACTCCAAAGCATTTCCCAGACTTATGCTCTTTGAGCTAGGTGGGAATTGAAGCTTTTCTTCATTAAGAGATGTGGCCTGGGTGTGTGAACCTGTCCCTGCTCTGCTCAAATTTAGCTCAGCCTATGCCTCTTGGTTTCAGTAATAAATCTCGAAGTCCTCATGGTTGACAAGCACCCTTCTATTTTCAGTAAGGAATGGCTTCACTTCGTCTAAGTTCAGTGTTTCATTCCCTTGAATCCTCAATTATACTGTGTGTACAGTTTCTTCTTTGTATTAAGGAGAATGTGATAGGACTTAAGACTGGGGATCTGGTATGGGCTTGGGTGCTGCAAACTTGTGGTGGTCAGTGGATGTGGCAAGTAGGGAAATTGAGTTGGGTCCAGATAACCAAGTTATAATATAACATTCAGTAAACTTGCTTTAGGTAGCATATTGTGTCAGGTGTAGACAGAAACTTTGCATGTTTACTAAGTCTGATTTTTATAATTGTGAGATTTATCAAGTACTGTATTATGATTGACACTGTAAGAAGTGTGGCATTAGAGCATTTAGAGGTACTGTACATTTTTTCAGCACTGAGGATAGAAATGATTGTAGAATGTTCTTTGCTGACTTAGTCAGTACTAATAATTGTGACCGAATTTATGGAGAAATGTGATTTTAACTTGTGTTTTTGTATCGTATCTAGAAAGTTAATATTATTAGGCTTTCTATTCCATTTTCATTTTATTTTCAGATGCGGAAGATGCACTGGGAAGATCCACCCACTTCTGGCTACATTGTGAAATGTCTGACAGCAGTCTGGAATGCCAAATTTTACAATATTCGTTGTATTGCGAACCTGGTGGCGGGCCTCGTCTCTCACCATGTTAGTGGTTGTCTTTGTGTTTTCCTTTGTTGGGATTTGTAATTGAAGCCGACTTCTTGGCATTGTTTGAGGGTGGGATGTATGAACCTTGGATAGGGGTGTAACAATGTAAAGAAAGAATTATCGATGATGAATGAAGGAGCTGTTGAGTGGGGTTGGCCCTTGATTTAATAATCTAAATTTAAAGGAACCTCGATTCAGTGAAAAGAATTTATACTAGACAAACTTTGTTACACAAATCTTTTTTGTTTATAGTTTACAGCATTGTTAGTTTTGCCTTTTAATAATCACATTTACTACTGTAGTAGTATGACAAACTTTCGGTTATATTTCAAAAGCAATGTTTACTTTGAACTAGGATTGGGTGGGTCCAGCTGTTGTGGATGGCATTTTGGAAGAGATTCGCCTTGGTTTTAGAGGTGAATCATCCCAAGTATAATCAGCGACGTGTTGCTGCTGTGAATACCTAGGAGAGCTCTACAATTACCGTGTAATTGAAAAAGCACTATTATATTTAAGGTAAAATGTAAAAATACTTGTTCTGTATACTGTACATTTAATTCTGCTAATCCAGATCCTGGTGAAATGGATCTCTGGATGCAACACACAGTCTAATTTGATTATGTTTTTCACAATAGATTAGTTATCCACACAATGAGCTACAGCCATAATTAGCAAAAAACCCTCACTGAATGCCTAGTGTCCACTCGTTGTTCACTTAGACACTGCGATGGTTAATCAAGTTTTACTAACACAATTTTTTTTACCTTAGAGACTGCAGCAGAGGGAGAGCCATGCTTTAGGGTTCACTTCTCTACATGGGGTACCATATCTTATCTGTTACAGCTGTGTTCAGAGTTGTCTTTGCTGCCACTGTTATTGAAGGCTTTCAGCCCCAGAGATATCTTTTCTGAAACGAATGTGTTGCCTTTAGAATTGGGCCTGGGCCTAAGTGCTTGGCTTTTCTTTATATTTTGGAGAATTGTTTCACATTCTTAACTTTGGGTAATTGAATGCCATTTCCACCCTTTTTGGGTTTCACTTTAGGGTGAAAATGTGGATTCTTGTTATTTAGGCTATAGCTACCCTAGCCAATCCTCCTCTTGGTTAGCTTATGCCAGTTGCACATCTCTTGCAACTGGCTCCCACTTTGGGGCTCAACCTAAGGTTTATAGAGTGTCTGGCTTCTGTAGTTCTCTATGAACTGGTCATGATAATTGTTGACTTTGAGTCAAGCAGACTCAAAGTTCTACCTAGTCAGTCATTCCTCAATCCGAGACTGCTGGCAGGGCCGTTGGTCTGAGGTTACATGCAACAAACTGGGCACTCTTAAAGGAACCTATCCCCCTTTCTTTCCTCCTACCACTGTAATAGACAGTGAGAAATGGCTTTGGCTAGGTTAACGTATTGGCCATACACACTTAACTCTTGGACATTTAATGGGACACTGCCCTGCTCCTTATTGTCCAACTGCTTTGTCCCACTTAGCCATGCACGTCCTTGTGAAATGTCCCAGTTTTCATGACAATCGTATGTCTTGCTTTCCCAATGGCCCTCGACAAAATCCTTGGCAAGTCTCATACCTATGATGTTCCTCATCTTGTGTGTTTTTGTTCTTATATTGGCATCCTCGGTGATATTTAATGCCTTTTGAATATCCAGTAACACTGATGAAGCTTCAGTCTTCCTTAATTGGGTCCTTCTTTTGATAATTACCTACAGTAAAATGACTTGTCATTTTATGCAGTCAGTTTAGATTTATCTTTGGCTCATTTTTGTACAGTATAAGATATAATGTAGTGTATGTGTGTGTTCCTGTCTTTTTGTGTATACACTTTACATGTCATCAAGATCTCCACACAAGTTGAGCTGCCAGAGATACTTGTAGCCAAGTTGTATTCCAGCTATCAACATTTGTCAGTCAATTAATTTTGTTACTTGTCCCCATACAAGTGGGTAGTGTGAGTCCTCAGTTAATCATGTATATTCTGACTCTGGAATCACCCAATGGACTGGTTTTAAAAGGAATGTTTCATTGCACTCAATACCCCTAGAGTTTAATATTAAAATGTACTTTTCCCATGTGATTTATTTATTCAAATGAACACACATGTGTTCTATAATTTGTACTATTCAAAAGAGGTTTTGATCTGACCAAAATTTAATTTGAATGAAATACCAGATGCATTGAGAGAGGTTGTCATAATTATTTTGAATTAGTGGGAGTTAACTGTCCTTTACTTTTAAATAAATTATAGAAAAGCTATATTGTCTAAATATAGAAACTTTCCTTACTGTATACAATAAAGTACTATTGAAAACATGAATTTACATTAGATTCATAAGTATAGGCACATGTAGTTCAGAAGGATTTGTAAACAGTAATAAGGTTTACTATTAGATTGCTACTTATTACATTTTTCCATCAAATATTTGTAGTAATCATGTACTCAAGTCAGCTGTTTTATCCACACCAGGTCCTCTATTTGTTCTGTTCGTTTGGAGTAGTTTTTGACCCGAACATGTATAGTGAGTACGATCCGCCAGAACACCTGTTTCGCTTGCGTTTGGTATGTACACTTCTGGAAACTTGTGGGCAGTTCTTCAGCTCTGGCTCCAGTAAGCGACGTCTTGATTGCTTTCTAGTGTATTTTCAAGTAAGTATTACATTATTTTCTAAAGCTCAGTTTATATAATTAACCACCAAACTCAATAAAGACAGCACCCAGTAAAATTACATAAGATATAACTACAACAAACACATTAGTTAATGAGACACTGACAAGAGGTGGACATTTTCTTTACTGCCTTGTACTTCACCCTTTAATTTGTTATCTTCATTACTCCATAAGGCGAAAACTTCTTCTAGCTACATTGATGTGTGTACAACTATATTAAGAGATATTATTCCCTCATGAAAATACTTAAATATGTAGGAATAATTCAGTTATACAAACATAAAATTTAATAATAATATAATAGTTTTGTAGTACATTCCAGTCATTTTACAAATGTTTTAATCTGAGCACTTTGGCTTATAATACCTTTCATATGCAAGTGAAAGGTATTATAAGCCAATACCAACATATTCTTTGGTCAACATACCTTTCATACATTGAAAATAAAACTCATAACATAAATATAATAATTTCCAAATGTTTTGTTTCATTGTAAATAAAATTTAAATATCATTTGACAGCATTACTATCAGTATAAAAAGAGTCTGAGCATTTGGAATGAAGAAAATGAATTTCCCTGGCAAATTGAGCACCTTGTGCGGGACACAATCTCTGCGGTGAGGCCCAAGCTACAGCTCTGTACCTCCCTGGAGGAAGCCTACAAGGCTGTCCAGCATCTCAATAATCAGATTGTTGCCAAGGCAATTGAAGTAAGTCATTACTTTTCTTGAGTTGCTTGCCCTAATGCTTTTGTAATCACTGCAGTAGACATGTCTTATTAGGGTCATAAATCTGAGCTGCATCCAAATGCACCCATTAGCTGCATTTGGATGCAGCTAATGGGGATTGTAATTCATTTAGGTCCTACGTACAGTATTTTTACCAACAGTTTAATAACCTTTAGGTAAAATGTGGATTTCCTTGAAGTTGTTTTCTGTTTTGTGTTAAAAATGTTTAGTCCATGTAATAAAAATTGTGAGCTCTTACAGTGGGCGGCTTCCTCAAGGAAGATCCCATCATATTGCTTGATATAGATAATGCAGTCAAGCAAGATGACAAGCAACATAGTGTTGCAGGGAATTTTTAGGCTGCTCTGATACATCATAATGTTCTGAGAAATTGATAATTTCTGCCCAAAAAGGACTGACGGATGTCACACCATAAATGAAGTCTTTTCAAATCTTCAGTTGGCTTCACAGGTGACTGTTATATGAGAGCTTTCACTAACTACCAGTTTGGCTGTCTGATCACCCCTCACTGACTGCCAGAAGTAAGTAATTATCAAAAGTAATTATCAAGCCGGGATCGTTTCTCGGCCTTTTGGCCAAGATCAAAAAGTGTGACTGCCAGAAAGTGGTAGCACAATACCCACCCAGGAGAATAATAGCATGGGTATGACCATATCACCAACCAAAAGGTCTGGTCAGACACCAGGCCGCAGTGACGTTTATCCTTGGTTGATCCTTGGTTACTTGATGTCATTTACCTCTTGGTTACCTCTTAAGTCATTTGCAGACTGGATATATTAATTTCTCTACCAAATCCTTCAGCACAACATGATCCTGTAGGAATGCTTTCAAATTCCCTGGGGCACAATGTTGTATGTCATGCTGCGAAACTAGACACCACTGATGTTCAAGGACACGGTTGAATCCTACTTGAGGGAGCATCCAAATGATACAGCTCAGAAGGAAGCGTATTATATTCAAAATCTTATTTTTCCTGGCAGCAAGTACCAAGCTTACGGCAACTCCTCCAGCCAGAAGAGGATAGCGAAGCCCTGCACACCATCACAGAAGAGGGTAAGTGATACTATACAGTTAGTAGAATATGACTGGCTGGCCCAGTCCTTTAGGAAAGGACTTTTGGAAATTAGTTAGGAAAAGATCTGGGTAAATACTGGTTTGGTAACAGGGTTGTTGTTGATTTGTGGAACCAATTACTGCATAACATTATATAATACATAATGTTAATACTGTATATAAATAAACATAAATAAATATGTTGACCTGGAACTAAAAAAAATGAGCCACAGAGTCCATGGCACCACACACATGCCAGGTTCTCAGTGACTTGCCCTCAATTGGTTTTGCTATATGTTCCAGAGGTGAGTAGTTGTGGAAAGCAAAACTCAGTCTAACAATAGATATACACAGTATGTACCACTTTATGGTACTGTGTATCTGTATTGTTACTCTTGTGATCAAAGACCTGATTAAAACTCGACGTCGTCCAAGTGGCAAATTGCAGTACGAGAACAACCAGTTACAGCTCTACATTTTACCCACCAACTAGCCATCACTTGACCACCACTAGGTGGCATTCAGTTCAAACTATAGGGTCGAAGGAGGTAGTTAACCTTACTATGTGCCTGACACCCATCCAAGCTTGTCATGCAGCAGCTGATTGTCAACTAGTTATCCTTGAGCCTGTCTTTGTGCAGGGAATTTGTTCTTCATTTAATGTTAAATGTAGACGTCCATGTGTTCGTTACACTATCACAATGAGAACCGACACATGCTTTCACTTTTGATTATAATAAACCTCATTTACTATTATTCAAGTTTTAAAAAATATAACAATTTATGTCCAAAGCAGGTGACAGTAGTCAAGTTTTGGAGCTGGAGGGGGACATCCTAGAAGATATGGAAGATGATGAAGAATTTGAAGAAGTGGAAGGTGACTTGGATTGGAGTGAATCCCACGGAGATTCTCTCACGCCTTCCCAGCACAGCCAGCCTGGGCGCAACACTATGGAGGAGGTAAGCATTGTTATTGAAGTGCCCTTCCTCTTAAGTGTGTTGGTGTTTAGCTACAGTATCTTCCATTCATTGGTTATCTATTGTCTGTTACCTTCCTACTTGCAATTGGATGGATCAGATGCACGTAACTTTTTATCTTACTACAGCTTAAAAGTGTAGGCATACAAGACAGACAAGTCAAAAGTCTACAGCATACATCATAAATTGTTAAAATAATATGACTGAATTATATGTACTTTACCTATTAGAAACATGGTTTTAGCATAGTATTAAAAGAAAAATAGCAGCACTTGGATTACAAATCATATTAAATACCAAAGTTACCCAAAAAATATTAGTGTAATGATCTGCTTAAGAGAGAATGGATAAGCAACACCCACCCTTTTTGCCATTATTGCTAAGTTCATTATAGGCATTATAAGATCTGATGGAAAAACAGTGTATGTGTCAAATTATCCAATCATGTTACATTAACCAAATTGTGTCTAAACCTTATAAAAAAATTAGTACTGTACAGAATGTTGAAATTGTGGAAACAACTGTGGACAGTATTGTATGGAACAAAAATGTATTGTGTAGCTTAGGACATCAACATATGAATACCTACAATTGTTTAGGCTCCATTAAGAAAACTCTGAACTGGTATGTAAATGCTGGACCAGATTCAGTGTGTACATCCAGTATATGGAACTGTTTTTCTTTGATGTGCATTACTCGAAAGTCAGTGATCCTGACTTAACACTAAGTAAAGTAGTCCTTAGGTACACAAGATAATTTTTGTTCCAGAGTATTGTACATTAAATATATAATATGTCATATTGGATAGTAAGTTGATTGATGAATAACAAATATTGAATCAAACACTGCAATACGAGTAGGATAGTATCCAGAGCACTTAGGATATGATTGTATCCAGGGCACTAAGAACAGGATAGGATCCCGGCTACTAAGTGTAGAATAGTTTTCCAGGACACTGTGAATAGGGCTGTTACTGTGATAAATAGGATAATTTCAATGCACTGTGAATAGGATAGATTACAGTCCACACAAGTAGTTTTTAGCTAACCCAGTAGATCCTGGATGCATTTATGTACATCAGTATTATAAATTATTTGTTCTTTAAAATTATTTTTTCTGTAGACATGCTTACCTATTCCTATGAGGAGCAAAATCTTGCTTAGTGGCCTCACCTCATAGCTTCTATTTGAAGCTCTCATATTTCTAGATGTTCTAATGCTTTTGCATACTTGCTTTAAATATGAGTACAGTATTTTCTTATGGTTCTCTGACTTATCTGTGTTTCAATTGTCAGTTTCCCTTACCTTGCTTTTCCAATCTGGAAAAGAAACTATATTCACTTGATGATTTCCGGGCAAGAAAAGGCCATACGAGGGGGACATTGTGGAGACTAGAACGAGGGGATGCCAGTGAAGATATATGAATGTAGTCTTTGTTTAGTGTTTGTTTGCTTCTAATTCTTATCAATATAGCATAATGTAATAATTAGTTAGCACATAATTTGTATAGGTTAATTTATTAATTTGTGTATGTTAATGTTTTGGTGTAATTTTGTAGGAAGGTGAAGGTGTGCTGACTGGAGATGCAGAAGAAGAACTAGTAGATGATGATGATGGAGAATTAACTGAGGGGGAATTACTAGATGGGGACATGAAGGTTAATGTTAAACATGTTGACTGTGAGGAGGACACAGACTTCATGTCGGCCTTTGATCGCATGATGGCCGACAGCCTTATAGAGCGTGCGACCACCGTACCTCGTCCTGGCCAGCTAGATATATCTGTACCTGTTCACGTCAAATCCACCGCCAAAAAAACTTACGGTTAGTTGTTTTACACTTCACAACAAGAGACAACACAATACATAAAATTCATTTTTCCTGTGCATAATTCTGTTGTGTGACTGGCTGACACTACATGTGGTTCACTTAAGATTTGTCAGCATATTTGAAGGTCTGCCCATTATTACTGTCACACTGTAGTATTTTGTTATATGACTAAAGGAAGTGAAAAGTATATATGATCTGATTCCATAAAACACAGTCTATCTCTGCTTCCTGTTTTTCATTTGCATGGATAAAAAGACATTTGCCAGGGATGAATGGAAACTGTAGAAAAAATGCTAAAACATATTCTAAATGATGCCAAACTTTTCATTACTGTAATTCCACAGTTTATAGCATCAGGTATACTAGTGCCCTCACAGTAAAAAAAAAAATCATATCACTACTTAATCAACTTTGCGTACCAGGCTTATTGTAACTAAATAAATAGCCAGGAATTCATTCTCCCTAAACGGAATGAACTTCCTCCTACTCGTCTTTCAACTGTACTCTTGGTCTCCATACTGTATTATACTTTCTCACTCCCACTCACTGTATTTACCCACTTGCTCACCTGCCTCCTGCTCTCAAACTCCTTCACATATGGCACACTCTCTTCACTCTTAATACAGATTCCCTAGAGTTAGAACTTAAAATTGTGTAAAAATTTAAAATATTTTTGTTTATTCTTGTTACAATTTTGTTTACTGGTCCATGAAGAATGCCTTTGCATATTAGCATGGTTCTTTTATGACATATATGTTGTAAACATGATTCTTATTGTTAATAGCCCATGTAGTTCCCTCTTGACATACTTCAGAAATGCTTTAATTCCAGTATAGCTGTAACCAAACTTGTACACATATGACTTCTTGCTAAGGAATAATCATGGTAGTCTCAATTGCAAACACCTTGTCAAGTTTTGTAATGTATACAGTTAACATTATCTTGAAACATTCTTGCAAAATACACAAAGTTAAGTACAGTATCCTAAAATGCACATATTCCAAGTACAAATAAAATTATGCTCTATTTTAAATTTGATTATGCCACATCTCTCTCCTTTCCTGACCTCCATATTGGAGAAGTGGTTAAGAACTTTGTGAAGCTCTTAAAACATATTCTATGTTTTCTATAAAATCTTGTTTGATATACAGTATACAAATTCAGCATTTGCAGGAGTTTTCAGGAATGCATCCCTTGCAAATATTAAGCATTTACTGTGTTGACTTGTACAAAAAGCATCCTAATGCTTGACACTCCTCCAATCAGATCAGCTGCTGTGTGAGAGTACAGAGGAAGAGAGCAAGCCTGTTGTGAACTTTGTCTTGATGACACGCTCTGGCAACAAGCAACAGTATAACAGTGTGGAAATGCCAGTGGATTCTGAGCTGGTCACTAAGCTCCGAACTCGAGAAGAGGTAAATACTGTAGCACAAAACTGGATAAAGTCCAGTTCTAGCGTATTTATAATTTATTCAAGCTATGAGCATAATTTGCATATATTCACATGACTTACTCTTTTACATGGATAAAATTAATGTAATGTTAGTTTAGAAGTCTATTTGAAAGGACACTCAGCTTGGTGACTTCTTTGATAATTACTTACTTGAGAAAACACATTCATAAGTTGAACTCTGCAGGCGGAGAGAGCCGAGAAAGAAAAAGTTAAGCGCATGACACTAGAAATAAATGAACGTCAGGAGGAAGAGGAGGCAGCAGAAATTATGCAACAGGTAAATTATAGAATGAGTTTGTGTATTTATTAAAAGTAATTATACTTTCACATAACACTTTAGTATAATTCCTGATATCCTTAATTTTCCCAAGTTATTTGTTAAGGATAGTAAAACTCATTCAACAGTTGAACCATTTCATAAATTATTATAGATTTCAATAAGAATATAAGAAATTCTGCAAGGTTCTCTGTCATCAGCCATGCAACAAAACAAGTTCCACCAGTTTGACTAAGTTATACGTTACCTGACTCAACATACTTGGCACTTGATAAAAATGAATACCCATAAAAGTCTGTTAACCTAAGGTAACTTTATTTAACTACACAAATTCCTACATAAACAAGCACTAGAGATGTCACTTTAAACTGTCCAATCTTACCATGACGTCAAATGCCATTAACCAAAAACGAGTCCCCTCAAGGCAGTATATTAAAATCACTTTCATTCCATAAAACTACCTTAACAATTAGTAATGACACCCCTAGTACCTTTGTACCCTAGTACCTTGTACTCCCCAACACTATCTACACACTAACCAATATAGTAAATAATGAGCAAAGCAAGAATCTCTTTAGTGGATGTCTGTCCACAAGCTCACATTAAATACTGAAGAGATATTCAGTATTTTATTTGAGTTGGAAACCAAATTAGCTAACCAAATGACCTTGGAATAAACATTACAGGAGTTAAAAGTAAAAATTTCTAGCTATATGTGTTGATTACAAACTTCTACTGCATAGAGCACATGTAAAAAAAAAAAAATCCAAAATGGTAAGAAGAATATAACCAACAGGATGTGCGCCTCACTCTGCACTTTCATACTATATAACTCATCATCTGTTTGTCTCTTGGCATCTACACATCGGCCTTAAAATATTGTGATAGTTACAGTAACATAAAAAAAAAAAAATCACCATCAGAATAATAATGAATTTCAGACAAAATGCTCAAATGTTAAAGATAAACCAATCTATAGAGATTACATCTGGTACTTTTAGATTTACAAAATTTTCTATGCTACACTAAATCAGACTTTAAAGTCTACTAAAGGGCTGTAATGGTACCCATGAACATCTCACTAGAAGTAAGTACAGTTTATACAGGCATACTTTAGTGCAGCTCAGTACGGATTTGGTATACAGTAGTGTTTTTTTNGTAAAGTCTAGTATGTTTCAGAGGGTGTGGTGGTGCAAAAATATCTGAAAGTAGGTATGTAACACGAGAAAAATGGTGTGTGTGAGAGTCTGACAACACTGTAGAGAAAGTGGGAGACTAGTAAATTGTCTGATGATCTGCACTAAGCTCGCATACTAGACCCCCCAAAATTTAACTGTGCACTTTTGAAACTTGGTATACGAGTCCTTAACCATGTACCACAGAATCAGTATTTTACAATACTGCAAAAATTGAGGGGATGTCTTTACTTAATACCATGGCAGTTTTAAAAGCTACTAAGCTAGCCATCAGTGTACAAATATTGCTCGGTAATTCTCATTAATTTATTAAATACGCTGGTCTTCTTCGTAAGCAGCCAGCCTGCCATGACTGTTTGGCCTGTACCACACCCCATGCTGCCTCACACCCCCCCCCTTCACCCTAGCTTTACTCACTGCCTTTTTTGTTGTCTCTCACTACATAACTTTCATTTCTTGAAAATAATTAAAAATCATAGAATTAGCCTTAGTAATATTAGAATCCTGTGTGTTGTTCACTTGATAATAAATGCACACACACAACTCTTTTTGGATGCCACTGTACACTTTATTACCTCTGCAGTCTTCTTTTGGTTTGCTGCCTGTTGAAGCCTTGACTGGCACAACACCTGTATTTGAAGCCAACATTGCATTGTACAATGAGAAGGAACTTGACTGCACCACAAACAAAACAAAAAAAATTTGTTGATGAACATGTGCAGGCAAGATGAGTGCAAGGTGCTCGTTTTGCACTACTGGCAAACTTAAGCCTCTTGCTGCTGTAGCTCTTTACAGTTTGTGAAAAGCTAATGGTTGTATGCTAGTTATACAGATTTTATTGGCATACACTGTGTGTCCTTATTCATTGCTTTAGAATTATGAAACTGTTAAAATTTTTATCTTGTATTGTTGCTTGTGACACAGAAACATGAGGGTAATTGCTTAGTCTTCATATACTGCATTGTTATGTGAATTAATCAATGTAATATTTAATGTATGTTACAGAGCTTTGTTTCTGGTGCCAAGGACAAGACTAGATTTACTTCCATTTTATTCACGTCTTGTGGCCACACTCCAGCCTCTCATGCCCGACCTGGCCACTGATCTAGTCAACATGTTGCGACAGGACTTTAAGTATCAAGTACGGAAAAAGGTAATATAAATGAGTATGCTGTGTTGCCAACTTGTTTATTGGGCTTGGCTCACATGTATAGTATGGTATGCTACCTCTGAAGTGAAAACATATTGAACTTCATATTAATGTTTATAATTATTATATTCGTTCAGATGTTTATTGCTATGTTTTATTTAACATATAAAGATTTGAAAATAATTACCCTTGTACTGTATAGTAACAATAATTAATTACATAAGAATTGTGCACCCCTGAGATAACTGACACTCGGGGTCAGATAATATTTGGTTAAAGCAGTAACAGCATTCAAAAAAATTCCAAATACTGTATTCCAATTTCCAAATATTGAGTAGTGAAGATATTTTAGTGCAGATAAATGCACCTTTTGAAGGTTATCTAAGACTGTATTAAGAAATTTTCAATACCACCCTCTCCCCTTGTGTGGCCGGGTAGGAACCATTTAAAAATATCCGTACTGTGTCGAGGATTTGACAATGTCATGACCTTGGCTGGAATCTGCAGTGTCCTGGGGGAGTGTAATGTTGCCAAAGGAAGTGATGGAGTAGCCCAGGAAGTGAATAGAGATAGAAAAAAATCTCAGGAACTTTTTCATCTATATTCAAAACCTTATTTGTTTGACTCAATTAGTGGATTCTTAAAGTTGATTTTTTTTTTGTTTAACTTGATTAACTTTTTGTTGTGTTCTCCAGGATCAGATAAACATAGAGTCAAAGATCAAGGTTGTGCGGTTCATTGGTGAACTAGTCAAGTTTAGAGTCTTCCCTCGCACTGAGGCACTCTTGTGTTTACGCATGTTGCTACAGGACTTCAATCATCACCATATTGAAATGGCATGCAACCTTTTGGAGACCTGTGGCCGCTTTCTCTATAGGTGAGAAGTCAGTACAGTGATATGGTAATGTTTTATGTTCTTTATACCCGATAAATTTCTTTATGCTCTGGCAGAATGGTCAAATTAGAACTTTTCCCATATACCAAAGACAGTGAAAATGATAGTGTGTATTATTTAAATAAACATACTTATTTTACATGTATTATTTTTAAAATAGAATTATATATTATTATTATTATTATTATATATAATATATATTATATATAAAATAATAAATTAATGAAATTGTTGTAAAAGAACATTGTACTGTGGTAGAAGATTCCATGTGATTAGTTATGTCTTTCTTATATCATTGTCTTGCCACACTGCAACTTTTTCTTCATAGCTCTATCTTGCCCTCTTCCTCAACCCCATTTGGCATGGGTCTCATTGTCAAGGACAAGATACCTGTAAGGATTATTGAGGTCCCTCTAGGCTCATAACTGACCTCTCACCCAGGGTACAACCCACAACTGTTGCCCGACTTTTGCGAATCCATTTACTGACGGGTGAACTAAGGAATATGGTATCTAAGTGCTCAGTCGTTCCCTTCAACTACTGATACTATATGTGCATTGTGAATCGTGGATTTCATCAGCTTCAACATTTTTGTTTTCTTAATTTTGTGTTTTTTTATCAGAATTCCAGATTCTCACCATCGCACTAAGATCTATCTTGAGCAGATGATGAGAAAAAAGACTGTAAAAGCCTTTGATCCCAGGTGAGCATTATATGGAAATACATTATATATTTTGTGTTATCGAGATGATATGGATAGTAAGTGTGCTGAATAACTGGATGCTAGATATCAGCAATATTCAAAAACTTAATGCTGGTTATCCAGCCAGTGGTATTTTGCTGGTCATCCAGAGTTCTGACTATCCATCTGGATAGCTTGCTAAAACTAAATAGAGAAAATGCCATTACAAACACCACAATAGTTTTTGTTTTTCTATTCTTCAGGAGTACTGCACATAAGTGAATTGCTTTTCATGTTGTATGAGAGCATAAAGCATTTTAAGAGTAAACAATGAATCCTACAAGCGTCACTGAGAGCCTGGCAAATTGTCACTGTCTTAACAAGTTTTGTGCATAATAACTAGGGAAGCTACTAATGTGCTGCTCAGGAAGGGGCATTTAATTTCAATCAATATTTAAGTTTTATTTGTGTAAATGTATGAATATCTGCAATAATGCATCACATATTCTATCTTCATTCTTTGACAGGTACAACACAATGATTGAAAATGCATACTTCTATGTAAACCCACCAGACTCTGGCCCAGAGACTACCAAAAAAGAGCGCCCACCTATTCACCAGTACATACGCAAACTTCTCTACAATGACCTTTGCAAGTCCAATACAGAGAAAATTTTGAGACAAGTAAGATTTGTTCTTCCCTTTGAAACTGCTCTTTTGTGACAGGGGCATTTTGTGGAGTTTACAAATTATATTCTTAAAACGTGCAGGAATGTCTTGTGTCATGGCATTAAGTTGGTGAGGTATTTTTGCAAATCTTTTGTGCCATTCTCATGTTTAGACTTTTTTTTTTTTTTTTTTATCATTTTCCTGCCACACATTTTATCCTTGGAGGAATAGGGCAAACACCCAGAAACCAGAAAGGCACTGAACAAAATGAAAAACATCCGAGATGTGCCCCAGTTGAACAGGGTAGGCACTTTGTAAAAGCTGAGACACGGACTCAGAGATACGAGAACTACCGTTTTGGTGACGAAACAATCTTCGGGGAGAGGGAGAACTCCCCAAGAGAAGCCATGGACACTTGGGGTCCTTTGTTCCTAAAAGGTTGGTCTGGTGAAGCTAAGTGACTCCTGAAGCTCTCGTAAGGTTTCTGGGGCGAGTATTCCTTTCCATCCTAGTTATTCTATTGTCCTGTGTTAAAGACCTTTTCTTCAGGCAATATCCAGGGGTTTGAATTTGCTGTGGCAGGGCTTGAGGGTTGGTGCTTAGTCTTCCCTATGTAGGTGGGGGTTGCAGCCTGAGGTGGTGCTTGAGGATTTGGTCTGGATTGTGGTGAACCCTTAGTGTGAGTTGGCTTCCAGACTGCGGTGAACCCTTAGTGTGAGTTGGCTTCCAGACTGTGGTGAACCCTTAGTGTGAGTTGGCTTCCAGACTGTGGTGAACCCTTAGTGTGAGTTGGCTTCCAGACTGTGGTGAACCCTTAGTGTGAGTTGGCTTTCAGCCTGGACAGCACATATCACTAGGATATTGTCTATTCCCTGCTCTGTTTGAATATGATGCTTCTTCATTTTGTCTTAACACTTTTGCGCTCCCTGCCCGCCAGCCCTCAACTAGGCCCAGTGGGTCCCAGCGTTTCATGGGATCGCGCGGTAGTTCTGAAAAGTGTATACTCTCCAACTTTGTCACCTCAATTCTCATCCAGGGTTTTCAATTTGGTATCATTGTGTTCGCAATAGAATTCTCTATACGACTAAAGACATATAAACTCCAAAAGCCCGGCGTACCATCCACAACAAACAGAGAAAGTGAGTGCGCGTGTTACCCAGGAGTGCATAAGAGCGATAAAATGTGTACACTCCTTTCACGTTTGTCACCTCAATTCCCATCCCAGGTCTTTCATTTTGGTAACATTGTGTTTCGCAATAAAATTCCCTACAGGAGTATATGCAAATATAAAGTACAAAAGCCAGGCGTACCACCCACAGCAAACAGAGAAAGTGACGGAGCATAATCCCAGTGAGCGCTAATAAAATGGTATACTGTTTTCAACTTTGTTACCTCAATTCTGGTCCTAGGTCTTTCATTTTGGTATCAATGTATTCACAATAAATTCCCTACAAGGGTATATGCATATAATATCCAAAACCGGTGTGCGCCCCTCCCGAAGCCGCCACCAATCTGCCGCCGAAAATGACACAATGCTGCGTCGTTCCCGGACGAAAGTGTTAAAATCTTGCTTATCACTTCACTAGTAATGAACGATGTTCCTGTACTCCAAAGCATTTCCCAGACTTATGCTCTTTGAGCTAGGTGGGAATTGAAGCTTTTCTTCATTAAGAGATGTGGCCTGGGTGTGTGAACCTGTCCCTGCTCTGCTCAAATTTAGCTCAGCCTATGCCTCTTGGTTTCAGTAATAAATCTCGAAGTCCTCATGGTTGACAAGCACCCTTCTATTTTCAGTAAAGGAATGGCTTAACTTCGTCTAAGTTCGGTGTTTCATTCCCTTGAATCCTCAATTATACTGTGTGTACAGTTTCTTCTTTGTATTAAGGAGAATGTGATAGGACTTAAGACTGGGGATCTGGTATGGGCTTGGGTGCTGCAAACTTGTGGTGGTCAGTGGATGTGGCAAGTAGGGAAATTGAGTTGGGTCCAGATAACCAAGTTATAATATAACATTCAGTAAACTTGCTTTAGGTAGCATATTGTGTCAGGTGTAGACAGAAACTTTGCATGTTTACTAAGTCTGATTTTTATAATTGTGAGATTTATCAAGTACTGTATTATGATTGACACTGTAAGAAGTGTGGCATTAGAGCATTTAGAGGTACTGTACATTTTTCAGCACTGAGGATAGAAATGATGTAGAATGTTCTTTGCTGACTTAGTCAGTACTTAATAATTGTGACCGAATTTATGGAGAAATGTGATTTTAACTTGTGTTTTTGTATCGTATCTAGAAAGTTAATATTATTAGGCTTTCTATTCCATTTTCATTTTATTTTCAGATGCGGAAGATGCACTGGGAAGATCCACCCACTTCTGGCTACATTGTGAAATGTCTGACAGCAGTCTGGAATGCCAAATTTTACAATATTCGTTGTATTGCGAACCTGGTGGCGGGCTCGTCTCTCACCATGTTAGTGGTTGTCTTTGTGTTTCCTTTGTTGGGATTTGTAATTGAAGCCGACTTCTTGGCATTGTTTGAGGGTGGGATGTATGAACCTTGGATAGGGGGTGTAACAATGTAAAGAAAGAATTATCGATGATGAATGAAGGAGCTGTTGAGTGGGGTTGGCCCTTGATTTAATAATCTAAATTTAAAGGAACCCTCGATTCAGTGAAAGAATTTATACTAGACAAACTTTGTTACACAAATCTTTTTTGTTTATAGTTTACAGCATTGTTAGTTTTGCCTTTTAAATAATCACATTTACTACTGTAGTAGTATGACAAACTTTCGGTTATATATTTCTAAAAGCAATGTTTACTTTGAACTAGGATTGGGTGGGTCCAGCTGTTGTGGATGGCATTTTGGAAGAGATTCGCCTTGGTTTAGAGGTGAATCATCCCAAGTATAATCAGCGACGTGTTGCTGCTGTGAAGTACCTAGGAGAGCTCTACAATTACCGTGTAATTGAAAGCACTATTATATTTAAGGTAAAAATGTAAAAATTACTTGTTCTGTATACTGTACATTTAATTCCTGCTAATCCAGATCCTGGTGAAATGGATCTCTGGATGCAACACACAGTCTAATTTGATTATGGTTTTTCACAATAGATTAGTTATCCACACAATGAGCTACAGCCATAATTAGGAAAAACCCTCACTGAATGCCTAGTGTCCACTCGTTGTTCACTTAGACACTGCGATGGTTAATCAAGTTTTACTAACAAAATTTTTTTTACCTTAGAGACTGCAGCAGAGGGAGAGCCATGCTTTAGGGTTCACTTCTCTACATGGGGTACCATATCTTATCTGTTACAGCTGTGTTTCAGAGTTGTCTTTGCTGCCACTGTTTATTGAAGGCTTTCAGCCCCAGAGATATCTTTTCTGAAACGAATGTGTTGCCTTTAGAATTGGGACCAGGCCTGGGCCTAAGTGCTTGGCTTTTCTTTATATTTTTGGAGAATTGTTTCACATTCTTAACTTTGGGTAATTGAATGCCATTTCCACCCTTTTGGGTTTCACTTTAGGGTGAAAATGTGGATTCTTGTTATTTAGGCTATAGCTACCCTAGCCAATCCTCCTCTTGGTTAGCTTATGCCAGTTGCACATCTCTTGCAACTGGGCTCCCACTTTGGGGCTCAACCTAAGGTTTATAGAGTGTCTGGCTTCTGTAGTTCTCTATGAACTGGTCATGATAATTGTTGACTTAGAGTCAAGCAGACTCAAAGTTCTACCTAGTCAGTCATTCCTCAATCCGAGACTGCTGGCAGGGCCGTTGGTCTGAGGTTACATGTAACAAACTGGGCACTCTTAAAAGGAACCTATCCCCTTCTCTTTCCTCCTACCACTGTAATAGACAGTGAGAAATGGCTTTGGCTAGGTTAACGTATTGGCCATACACACTTAATCTTGGACATTTAATGGGACACTGCCCTGCTCCTATTGTCCAACTGCTTTGTCCCACTTAGCCATGCACCTCCTTGTGAATGTCCCAGTTTTCATGACAATCGTATGTCTTGCTTTCCAATGGCCCTCGACAAAATCCTTGGCAAGTCTCATACCTATGATGTTCCTCATCTTGTGTGTTTTTGTTCTTATATTGGCATCCTCGGTGATATTTAATGCCTTTTGAATATCCAGTAACACTGATGAAGCTTCAGTCTTCCTTAATTGGGTCCTTCTTTTGATAATTACCTACAGTAAAATGACTTGTCATTTTATGCAGTCAGTTTAGATTTATCTTTGGCTCATTTTTTGTACAGTATAAGATATAATGTAGTGTATGTGTGTGTGTGTGTGTTCCTGTCTTTTGTGTAATTACCTAAGTGTAATTACCTAAGTGTAGTTACAGGATGAGAGCTACGCTCGTGGTGTCCCGTCTTCCCAGCACTCTTTGTCATATAACGCTTTGAAACTACTGACGGTCTTGGCCTCCACCACCTTCTCCCCCAACTTGTTCCAACCGTCTACCACTCTGTTTGCAAAAGTGAATTTTCTTATATTTCTTCGCATCTGTGTTTAGCCAGTTTATATCTATGACCTCTTGTTCTTGAAGCTCCAGGTCTCAGGAAATCTTTCCTGTCGATTTTATCAATTCCTGTTACTATTTTGTATGTAGTGATCATATCACCTCTTTTTTCTTCTGTCTTCTAGTTTTGGCATATTTAATGCTTCTAACCTTTCCTCGTAGCTCTTACCCTTCAGTTCTGGGAGCCACTTATACACTTTACATGTCATCAAGATCTCCACACAAGTTGAGCTGCCAGAGATACTTGTAGCCAAGTTGTATTCCAGCTATCAACATTTGTCAGTCAATTAATTTTGTTACTTGTCCCCATACAAGTGGGTAGTGTGAGTCCTCAGTTAATCATGTATATTCTGACTCTGGAATCACCCAATGGACTGGTTTTAAAGGAATGTTTCATTGCACTCAATACCCCTAGAGTTTAATATTAAAATGTACTTTTCCCATGTGATTTATTTATTCAAATGAACACACATGTGTTCTATAATTTTACTATTCAAAAGAGGTTTTGATCTGACCAAAATTTAATTGAATGAAATACCAGATGCATTGAGAGAGGTTGTCATAATTATTTTGAATTAGTGGGAGTTAACTGTCCTTTACTTTTAAATAAATTATAGAAAAGCTATATTGTCTAAATATAGAAACTTTCCTTACTGTATACAATAAAGTACTATTGAAAACATGAATTTACATTAGATTCATAAGTATAGGCACATGTAGTTCAGAAGGATTTGTAAACAGTAATAAGGTTTGCTATTAGATTGCTACTTATTACATTTTTCCATCAAATATTTGTAGTAATCATGTACTCAAGTCAGCTGTTTTATCCACACCAGGTCCTCTATTGTTCTGTTCGTTGGAGTAGTTTTTGACCCAAACATGTATAGTGAGTACGATCCGCCAGAACACCTGTTTCGCTTGCGTTTGGTATGTACACTTCTGGAAACTTGTGGGGAAGTTCTTCAGCCTCTGGCTCCAGTAAGCGACGTCTTGATTGCTTTCTAGTGTATTTTCAAGTAAGTATTACATTATTCTAAAGCTCAGTTATAATAATTAACCACCAGACTCAATAAAGACAGCACCCAGTAAAATTACATAAGATATACTACAACAAACACATTAGTTAATGAGACACTGACAAGGAGGTGTACATTTTCTTTACTGCCTTGTACTTCACCTTTAATTTGTTATCTTCATTACTCATAAGGCGAAAACTTCTTCTAGCTACATTGATGTGTGTACAACTATATTAAGAGATATTATTCCCTCATGAAAATACTTAAATATGTAGGAATAATTCAGTTATACAAACATAAAATTTAATAATAATATAATAGTTTTGTAGTACATTCCAGTCATATTACAAATGTTTTAATCTGAGCACTTTGGCTTATAATACCTTTCATATGCAAGTGAAAGGTATTATAAGCCAATACCAACATATTCTTTGGTCAACATACCTTTCATACATTGAAAATAAAATCTAATATAAATATAATAATTTCCAAATGTTTTGTTTCATTGTAAATAAATTTAAATATCATTTGACAGCACTACTATCAGTATAAAAAGAGTCTGAGCATTGGAATGAAGAAAATGAATTTCCCTGGCAAATTGAGCACTTGTGCGGACACAATCTCTGCGGTGAGGCCCAAGCTACAGCTCTGTACCTCCCTGGAGGAAGCCTACAAGGCTGTCCAGCATCTCAATAATCAGATTGTGCCAAGGCAATTGAAGTAAGTCATTACTTTTCTTGAGTTGCTTGCCCTAATGCTTTTGTAATCACTGCAGTAGACATGTCTTATTAGGGTCATAAACTGAGCTGCATCCAAATGCACCCATTAGCTGCATTTGGATGCAGCTAATGGGGATTGTATTCATTTAGGTCCTACGTACAGTATTTTTACCAACAGTTTAATAACCTTTAGGTAAAATGTGGATTCCTTGAAGTTGTTTTTTTCGGTTTTGTGTTAAAAATGTTTAGTCCATGTAATAAAAATTGTGAGCTCTTACAGTGGGCTGCTTCCTCAAGGAAGATCCATCGTTGTTTGATATAGATAATGCAGTCAAGCAGATGACAAGCAACATAGTGTTGCAGGAATTTTTAGGCTGCTCTGATACATATAAGTTCTGAGAAATTGATAATTTCTGCCCAAAAAGGACTGACGGATGTCACACCATAAATGAAGTCTTTTCAAATCTTCAGTTGCTTCACAGGTGACTGTTTAATGAGAGCTTTCACTAACTACAGTTTGGCTGTCTGATCACCCCTCACTGACTGCCAGAAGTAAGTAATTATCAAAAGTAATTATCAAGCCGGGATCGTTTCTCGGCCTTTGGCCAAGATCAAAGGGTGTGACTGCCAGAAAGTGGTAGCACAATACCACCCAGGAGATAATAGCATGGGTATGACCATATCACCAACCAAAAGGTCTGGTCAGCACCAGGCCGCAGTGACGTTTGTCCTTGGTTGATCCTTGGTTACTTGATGTCATTTACTCTTGGTACCTCTTTAAGTATTTGCAGACTGGATATATTAATTTCTCTACCAAATCCTTCAGCACAACAGATCCTGTAGGAAGCTTTCAAATTCCCTGGGGCACAATGTTGTATGTCATGCTGCAAAACTAGACACCACTGATGTTCAAGGACAGGGTTGAATCCTACTTGAGGGAGCATCCAAATGATACAGCTCGGAAGGAAGCTATATATATTCAAAATCTTATTTCCTGGCAGCAAGTACCAAGCTTACGGCAACCTCCTCCAGCCAGAAGAGGATAGCGAAGCCCTGCACCCATCACAGAAGAGGGTAAGTGATACTATACAGTT
>WNGS01163002.1:7579516-7605831 GCA_020271785.1 Procambarus virginalis | reverse complement strand
CCCACAGAAAGCAACTCTCAGTTGTCAAAAATTCAGTACAATACAGTACCTCAATTTAATGTGTATATAGTATATTATAATACAGAAATCTTTGATTATTATGCCATTACAGTAATATATTTGTATTAGCACAAGAAAAAAAAATTAAAACTGTATAACATTATTTTACATGTATATGCTTCAATATGCTCTCCCATTCTTCAGAGATGCAGAAGCATAGAAAATTATAGGTAGGCATACCTGTCCCTGGTGACATAGGTCCTCATCAGAGTTATCAGGACAGTCTTTGTTGCCGTCACAAAGCCAGTACTTGGTGATACACTTGCCACTCTTACACTGGAACATCTGTGTCTTGTCACACACCACTGCCGGAAGGAAAGAAGCTTGTGTCACTGTAGTAACAAATATTACAAATTCCCCAAGTTGCTGGAGAAGGGCGCACTCTCCGTCTCCTCGAGAGGAGGAGGAGGCGGAGGACGCTCTCTCCGTCTCCTCGAGAGAAGGAGGCGGCGGAGGACGCTCTCTCCGTCTCCTCGAGAGGAAGAGGCGGCGGACGACGCTCTCTCCGTCTCCTCGAGAGGAGGAGGCGGCGGAAGACACACTCTCCGTCTCCTCGAGAGGAGGCAGCGGCGGAGGACGCTCTCTCCGTCTCCTCGAGAGGAGGAGGCGGCGAAGGACGCTCTCTCCGTCTCCTCGAGAGGAGGCGGCGGAGGACGCTCTCTCCGTCTCCTCGAGAGGAGGAGGCGGCGGAGGACGCTCTCTCCGTCTCCTCGAGAGGAGGAGGCGGCGGAAGACACACTCTCCGTCTCCTCGAGAGGAGGCAGCGGCGGAGGACGCTCTCTCCGTCTCCTCGAGAGGAGGAGGCGGCGGAGGACGCTCTCTCCGTCTCCTCGAGAGGAGGAGGCGGCGGAGGACGCTCTCTCCGTCTCCTCGAGAGTGTAACAAGAGTGGTTATTACAAGAGGAGGAGGCGGCGGAGGACGCTCTCTCCGTCTCCTCGAGAGGAGGAGGCGGCGGAGGACGCTCTCTCCGTCTCCTCGAGAGGAGGAGGCGGCGGAGGACGCTCTCTCCGTCTCCTCGAGAGGAGGAGGCGGCGGAGGACGCTCTCTCCGTCTCCTCGAGAGGAGGAGGCGGCGGAGGACGCTCTCTCCGTCTCCTCGAGAGGAGGAGGCGGCGGAGGACGCTCTCTCCGTCTCCTCGAGAGGAGGAGGCGGCGGAGGACGCTCTCTCCGTCTCCTCGAGAGGAGGAGGAGGCGGAGGACGCTCTCTCCGTCTCCTCGAGAGGAGGAGGCGGCGGAGGACGCTCTCTCCGTCTCGTCGAGAGGAGGAGGCGGCGGAGGACGCTCTCTCTGTCCTCGAGGAGGAGGCGGCGGAGGACGCTCTCTCTGTCCTCGAGGAGGAGGAGGAGGACGCGCTCTCCATCTCCCTGAGAGGAGGAGGAGGAGGACGTGCTCTCCGTCTCCCGAGAGGAGAGGAGGAGGACGTGCTCTCCGTCTCCCCGAGAGGAGGAGGAGGAGGACATGCTCTCCGTCTCCCCGAGAGGAGGAGGAGGAGGACGCGCTCTCCATCTCCCCGAGAGGAGGAGGAGGACGCACTCTCCGTCTCCCCGAGAGGAGGAGGAGGAGGAGGACGCGCTCTCCGTCTCCCCGAGAGGAGGAGGAGGACGCGCTCTCCGTCTCCCGAGAGGAGGAGGAGGAGGATGCGCTCTCCGTCTCTCCGAGAGGAGGAGGAGGAGGACGCGCTCTCCGTCACCCCAAGAGGAGGACGCTCTCTCCGTCTCCCTGAGAGGAGGACGCTCTCTTCGTCTCCCTGAGAGGAGGAGGACGCTCTCTTCGTCTCCCTGAGAGGAGGATGCACTCTCCGTCTCCCCGAGAGGAGGAGGAGGAGGGCGCACTCTCCGTCTCCCCGAGAGGAGGAGGAGGAGGGCGCGCTCTCCGTCTCCCGAGAGGAGGAGGAGGAGGGCGCGCTCTCCGTCTCCCGGAGAGGAGGAGGAGGAGGGCGCGCTCTCCGTCTCCCCGAGAGGAGGAGGAGGAGGGCGCGCTCTCCGTCTCCCCGAGAGGAGGAGGAGGAGGGCGCGCTCTCCGTCTCCCCGAGAGGAGGAGGAGGAGGGCGCGCTCTCCGTCTCCCCGAGAGGAGGAGGAGGAGGGCGCGCTCTCCGTCTCCCGAGAGGAGGAGGAGGAGGGCGCGCTCTCCGTCTCCCCGAGAGGAGGAGGAGGAGGGCGCGCTCTCCGTCTCCCCGAGAGGAGGAGGAGGAGGGCGCGCTCTCCGTCTCCCCGAGAGGAGGAGGAGGAGGGCGCGCTCTCTGTCTCCCCGAGAGGAGGAGGAGGAGGGCGCGCTCTCCGTCTCCTCGAGAGGAGGAGGACGTGCATCTTCTCCGAGAGGATACAATCCATCAATACGAGAAAAGGCTACAATGCATTGAGTTCTCAAGAGGAAGGTGTGATCTACCAAGCCATCAAGCGAAGACTGGAGGCAAGAGGAGGAACTTGGAATGCAATAAAAGTACAGTATTATTCAAATCCCCCTACCCAGTTACAGCATTCACCCCCCCCCCCTCTTCCCCTGTATCCAGTAAGGTGCATCTTTTCTTCCCTTATCCAGCTGCATCAATCATTCACTGCCCCAATGCAGTTACGTGCATCATTCACACATCCTTACACACCCCATGCCTTACTTTCAGTCACCCCTCCAGCAGTGTGCACCACCCATGGACCCCATACCTGTGGCCACGCATGTCCCCACTGCATGGGCCCTCCTGTACTAGTTTCCCACAGCCCCTCTAAAGCACGGCCTGAGCCTACATCCATCTTTAAATGCTTTAAGAGATCGATATATAATATATATACCGACTATGTAGCCTCTGGAAGACTATCTCTCTACCTCGGGCCCTCATAAAAACAATGTGCCCGTTAGGTTCACAATGGTTAAGTGAATTACAGAATTATTAAAGTGTGAGCAGGTCAGAATATTTAACATTGCTTAATTTTACCCTAAGATGTGGATTCTCTATACATTTACTTTTTTGTATATTGCCTTTTTGGCTTGAAAGACAGGATCAATTCATGTACAATACCAAGTATAGCGACATTATGTATACCTAACTGGAAGCCGTTTCCTGATGGCCCTCGAGCCAGGAAGACCGGAGCGAGACCCAGCAGAAGCAGCGCCCTCACCACCACCATCATCATCATCAGTCTCTGGCCTCTACTCGTCCTTCTGGTCACTCGCTCTATCACCCACCATACACACACAGGTTCGCGAAGGTCTCCTATATATTACCAATAAAAACAAATGTTTTCATCGCCATGATTACCAAATACCGCCAGAGTACCAGCACCATCTGTTGGCTAGAGGTGGGGGCTCTCCCAGGGATGCCCCCTCGACCTGGAAGGTCTGTGCTCCATCACTTATTTCTATTGGTTTATTCTATATACACAAGAGTTCTTACATTCTTGTACAGCCGCTATTACGCATAGCGTTTCGGACTTATTTATTTTTGTTTCAAATACAGCTTTCATACTAATAATTGACAACAGCTAGCACTCATATTTAATAGTTACCCGTTGTCAAGTTTCTACCAATTAAAATGACATGTTTTTCATGTTAATAATTGACAATAGACGTCTCTAGCACTCATGCACATTTAATAATATCTGTTGTCAAGTTTCTACCAATTAAAATTACATAGCTATTTATTATAATTATGGCCCAACCTCCCCTTAACTGTGATTTCCAGGTCAAATATCTGTAAGCACCCAGAATTACGCTAAAAAAATAACGGTCAAGAGTCATATTTCCAAGTTTAGTTTAGTTCATTTATTATGCACCCCATACCCATCCAATAGGCATCGTATTTTTCAAACTAGTTTGGTTGATTCACTATGCACCGCATACCCATTCTGTGGGTGGTATAGTGGAAAGGATTACAGAGGCATATATATAATGGGCTCAGGGACTGAACCACACAGGGGAATCGACAGGGTTGATAAAGACAGGCTGTTTAACACAAGGGGCACACACACTAGGGGACACAGGTGGAAACTGAGTGCCCAAATGAGCCACAGAGATATTAGAAAGAATTTTTTTAGTGTCAGAGTGGTTGACAAATGGAATGCATTAGGAAGCGATGTGGTGGAGGCTGACTCCATACACAGTTTCAAGTGTAGATATGATAGAGCCCAATAGGCTCAGGAAACTGTACACCTGTTGATTGACGGTTGAGAGGCGGGACCAAAGAGCCAGAGCTCAACCCCCGCAAGCAAAACTAGGTGAGTACAACTAAGTGAGTATGCACGCACGCACACAAGGGAAATTATGAGGAGATGAGAAGTTCCTAAGGGAAACTTAAACTTGAACTTGCATATTTTCGATATAAAATTCGTAATGTAAAACTACAAAATATGTGCAATTATTTTGAATTCTGCTAAAAAATACAACCGTCCTCGACTCAAGTCCATACATTAGCAGTCAACCCCACAGACGCATTCATAAATTTTAACATACTGTTCATTCAAAACGGGATTTTCTCAAGTATAAATTAATATTATAATATATTGCATATTGTGTAATATAGGAATAGGATAGGTTAGGTCAGGTGTTTAGGTTTTGTTGGCGATTATTTTTATTTGTAGTTCGTGGGTGAAGCATTTATAGCGTTGTGACTTGAACAAAATTCGTCAGTGAAGCACTTGTTCCGGATATGTGCGAAATTCAGCAGTTGTGAGTCGTGTAAACCGCTTTTCATTCATAAACAGGGGTTTGGCGGGTGCATGGAATCACTTTNTGTAATTACCTAAGTGTAATTACCTAAGTGTAGTTACAGGATGAGAGCTACGCTCGTGGTGTCCCGTCTTCCCAGCACTCTTTGTCATATAACGCTTTGAAACTACTGACGGTTTTGGCCTCCACCACCTTCTCACTTAACTTGTTCCAACCGTCTACCACTCTATTTGCGAAGGTGAATTTTCTTACGTTTCTTCGGCATCTGTGTTTAGCTAGTTTAAATCTATGACCTCTTGTTCTTGAAGTTCCAGGTCTCAGGAAATCTTCCCTGTCGATTTTATCAATTCCTGTTACTATTTTGTACGTAGTGATCATATCGCCTCTTTTTCTTCTATCTTCTAGTTTTTGCATATTTAATGCCTCTAACCTCTCCTCATAGCTCTTGTCCTTCATTTCTGGGAGCCACTTAGTGGCATGTCGTTGCACCTTTTCCAGTTTGTTGATGTGCTTCTTAAGATAAGGGCACCATACAACCGCTGCATATTCCAGCTTTGGTCTAATAAAAGTCGTGAACAATTTCTTTAGTATTTCTCCATCCATGTATTTAAAAGCAATTCTTAGGTTAGAAAGTGTAGCATAGGCTCCTCGCACAATGTTCTTGATGTGGTCCTCAGGTGACAGTTTTCTATCTAAAACCACCCCTAGATCCCTTTCTTTATCAGAATTCTTTAAAGATTTCTCACATAATTTATAGGTTGTGTGGGGTCTATGTTCACCAATTCCACATTCCATAACATGGCATTTATTCACATTAAATTCCATTTGCCAAGTGTTGCTCCAAATACTTATTTTGTCCAGGTCTTCTTGAAGGGCATGACAATCATCTAGGTTTCTTATCTTCCCTATTAACTTAGCATCATCAGCAAACATGTTCATGTAATTCTGTAATCCCTCTGGTAGATCGTTTATGTAGACAATGAACATTACCGGTGCAAGAACTGAACCCTGTGGTACTCCACTCGTGACATTCCTCCAATCCGATACCTTGCCTCTGATTACGGCCCTCATTTTTCTGTCAGTTAGGAAATTTTTCATCCATGTTAGTAGCTTACCCGTCACCCCTCCAATATGTTCCAGTTTCCAGAACAACCTCTTATGGGGAACTCTGTCGAAAGCCTTTTTTAGGTCCAGATAGATGCAGTCAACCCAACCATCTCTTTCCTGTAAAATCTCTGTTGCTCGATCATAAAAACTGAGTAAGTTCGTTACACAGGATCTTCCAGATCGAAAACCATACTGTCGGTCTGATATTATATCATTTCTCTCCAGGTGTTCTACCCATTTAGTTTTAATTATTTTTTCCAATATTTTGACTATTACACTTGTCAATGATACAGGTCTATAATTAAGGGGTCTTCCCTGCTTCCACTTTTGTAGATTGGAACTATGTTAGCCTTTTTCCACACATCAGCTACAACTCCTGTAAACAGGGATGCCTGAAAAATCAGCTGAAGTGGAATGCTGAGCTCAGGTGCACACTCTCTCAGAACCCATGGTGAAACTCCATCTGGACCAACTGCCTTGTTCTTACTTAGCTCCTTGAGCATTTTTTCCACTTCGTCTCTAGTCACCTCTATGTGCTCTATGTTGTTCTCTGGAATTCTTATTGTGTCTGGTTCCCTAAAGATTTCATTTTGTACAAACACACTTTGGAACTTTTCGTTTAGTGTTTCACACATTTCCTTTTCATTTTCCGTGAATCTATTTCCCATTATCAACCTCTGAATATTATCCTTTACCTGCAATTTGTTGTTTATGAATTTGTAGAATAGACCTGGTTCTGTTTTACATTTGTCTGCAATCCCTTTTTCAAAATTTCTTTCTGCCTCTCTCCTCACTGCTGTGTAGTTGTTTCTTGCATCTTTGTATCGTTTGTATGTTTGGGGGTTTGGCCTCTTCCTGTATTGATTCCATTTTTGTGTCTTTTGGTCTCTGGCCCTCTCGCAATTCCTATTGAACCAATCCTGTTTCCTAGTTCTGCATCTCTGTTTTGGTATAAATTTGTTTGTGCCTTTATCATATATTTCACAAAACTTGACATACATCTCATTCACTTCCTTGCCTAGCAACAAGTCTGTCCAATTATACTCACTAAAAAAATTTCTAAGGTTGCCATAATGTCCTCTCTTGAAGTCAGGTTTTTCAACTGCCTCATCCTCATTTTCTTCCAGATTATAACACATTGCATACTTTATTCCCAAAAAGACATGGTCACTTTTACCCAAGGGAGGAAGGTACTGAATGTCAAATACTTCTTCCTCCTTCCTGGTAAATATCAAATCTAGCATGGAGGGAACGTCCCCTTCCCTCATCCTCGTAGCTTGTTTAACATGTTGATACAAGAATGTTTCCAGGATGAGGTCTACAAATTACAGGTCCAAAAATCTTCTGTTTTAGCTTCATATGCTTCCCAGTCTATGGATTTCAAGTTGAAGTCACCAACTATCAACAGTCGTGACCTATTGTTATCCGCTCTCGCTATAATCTCTCTCATTATTGTTATAAGACCTTCTCGTTTACTATCTAGCTCCTCCTTTGACCATGTGCTGCTTGGTGGTGGACTATATGCATTTATGACCATTAGTTTATCATCTTCATGGCAGATCTCTAGTGCTATTATGTCAACCTCTTGTGGATTGGCAGTCATTATTTCCTTCACCTTTATGTGTTCTTTCACCAGCACAGCAACGCCACCGCCTTTCCTAATTTTTCTGTCCCTTCTCCAAATTGAGTAGCCCCTTGGGAATATGACCTCATTTAAAATATCATCTTCAAGTTTTGTCTCCGTGAGTGCAACAATGTCTGGTGTCTGCATCTGTATTACATCACTTAACTCCAATATCTTCGATCTTACTCCATCTATGTTGGTGTATGCAATCTTCAGGAACTTGTTCCCCCTCTCCTTATTCTTCACTCCCCCTCTCTCTATTGATTGTGTTGGTTTGCCTTTATGTACCACTTTACTGGTCTGCCTACCCCTAACACTTTGTAGAAAAAAGATTTGATTTCTTCTTCATTCCTGCTCTCATTTAAACGTTTTGCCTCAGCGAGGTTCAGTTTCAGCTTCTCTCTGTCTTCTCTTGAAAGATCTCGTCTTAATGACCACATTTTTCCATCCTCATCACTTTGTAACTTTCTAGCATTCCTTAGTACTTCTTCCATCTGCTTGGCACCGTTTAGGGTGATCCTCAAAGGTCGATCTTTCCCTTTTACATATCTGCCTATTCTCCTGTAGTCGCACACATTCTCTTTGGTTGTAAAACCTTCCACGAGGCCAACAATTTTATCTACTACTTTTGCTTCTTCTACAGCTCTTTCTGACCTAGATGTTATCTCCTTTTCTTTGCAGCCAAAAATTATCAGGGACTTACTCCGATCAACTGTGTTTTGCACCAACCGCGGGTTAGATGCCAATTCCTTTCTCACTTCCAGCCTAATGTTTGTTTTATCTTGGTTGCTGCATTTTTTTGCTTCCTTTACTGCTGCTTCCATTTTTTCCTTCTCCTTGGCCACTTGTGCATAAGTGAGTTGCATATCTTTCTTGCACTGTTCTATTCCCTGTGTAACTTCCTCCATCTGTGCTGACAAAAGCTGTTTCTCCTCTTGAATTTCCTTGCCTAGCCTATTGTAATCATTTATGTTTAAATTTGCTCTAACTTCTTCCAAAGCTATTTTTAAGAGTATATTTTCTTCTTCCATGGCTTTGCAATTTGTTTCCAATTGACTCTTTTCCTTGCGCAAGTCTTTCACTAAACCCTCAAGACCTAAAACTTTGCTATTCAAATGATCATTACTTTCTTTCAATTTACTAATTATTTCTACATGAGAGTTCACTATAGTATCTAATTTTACCAACTTGTTGTGTAGACTGCTAATATCAATAGTGTGAAATGCTATGCATGTTAGTGGCTTTGCAAGAATGTACTAATTGATCAACATATATATATATACTTTAACAACCCAATGTACCTTCTTGTATATAAAATATAAATAAATTCAAACTTTTTCTGGAACACAGTTTTCATATACAGTACTGTACTTTATAATTCTCAAATTCTTGAAGACATTAACTTACCTAGTATTTTGATCCGAGCAGACTCGTTATCAGTTTTAGACGAAATGAACAAATAATCAGTGTCCTTCTGGGTCCACATAACGTGGACACCTGTCACCAACAATGAAACTGGCTCATGAAGATGATCCTGTAATTTTTGCCTGTCAGAACCATCTGCAGCTACACTCTCAATACGGCCCAGCCGTAGGTCACACCAATACAGCCTTTCTGCAATCATTTTTTATTTTATTTATTTATTTATTTATATATAAAAAGAGTTCTTGCATTCTTGTACAGCCACTAGATGCATAGCATTTCGGGCAAGTCCTTAATCTTAATTTTCCCCAGAATATGACCTGTCAAATCGTTTAACAACCAGGTACCCATTCACTGCTGGGTGAACAGAGACTACCATTAAGGACTGGTGCCCAGTAAATCCTCTCCGGCCAGGATACGAAACCAGGCCAAAGCACCTGTGAAACGCCAGGCGAGTGTGTTACCACTTCGCTATGGGGGCTGCTGTACTGTATATAACTGTATTGTATATAAGAATATACTGTAGCACCCAAGGAAAGTGCTCACTTTATTCAATTTTACAAGGCAATTTTCCAGCATTTCTGCAAGCTTGACCATCTGAAATTTTTGTATTGGAAACACTTCAACATGCATTGATTCATATTTCCCATTCATTATACCAAAACAATATTGTAATACTACTATAGAATTTGAAAAACAATACAGAAATAAAATTATTTTACTCACATTTTAAAAAACCCTCGAGTGGGAAAGTTAGGTGTTCATTAGTTTTAGTGTAGCTCATTTATATTTACAACCAGGCACAATGGTTAGCAGTGAAAAAAGGTTAGAGATACATAATGGGCTCAGGTAGTGCATTGCAAAATTCATTTAGCCAAGCAAGTTACAGTCTTGGTGGCCCGAATTGCTAGTATAATTTCATTTTGCCTCAGATCTACGAGGTTTTGAGGCTATTGGGGGACAAAGCCTGTGTATATGTATATATGTATGTATGTATGTATGTATGTCACCAAAGGTCGAACTACTGAAGTTCCATAGGTTGCAACTCAACAATAGTTGAGTAGCAGCTCTTGGGTACCTATTTACCACTTGGTGAGCAGAGGCATTAGGTAAAACTGAACATGTCCTACCAATTCTGTTTCACTTGTGAACTGATCCAGACTGCGAGTCAAAAGTGTAGCCAACTGCACTATGCGGCTAGTAAACACCATACAGGAAATATACACTTATAATACCTAATATAGCCCATTCTCAATTTTTTTTATTTGAAGGAATTAAAATTCAAAATGCCTATTTAAAAATATGCTCAAGTTAGTGGGTTGCAAATTTGGGGATAAGGAGTAGTTTAACCATAGAAGCTTCCTTGGAATTTCAGCTATTAAAACAAAACTTTTAACATTTTATTCTTATTGCACTTCTTGCTACTTAAAATGTGTGAAAAACAACTTACGGTTCTCAGGATCTCTGTCAAATACTAGAGAGATTGGTTGAGCTAGAACACTGTCAACAATAGTCTCACACTCGGTACCATCCAAGCCACACCGCAGGATGTGGCCACCACTGCCACAATCACTCACATACAAGTATCTGAATGCAAGCAAAGTCAACTAATTAACCAAGGAACAAATATCAACTTCACTATGGCTTAGTAAAAGAATCTAAATAAAAATTTTAGGTTTACTGTATAAAAAAAATAAATGATTACTGGTACCTATAATTCCAAATTATCAAAGCCCAATTTAAAGTTGATTTCAAGGTTGGTTGAATAGAGCCCAAATTACTATGTACAGTATTATATAAAATACACTCAAGTATAATATAATACATATTTGTAGTAAGCTGTCAGACACTGCAGCCAAGCCTGGTCGGCTGTACTCTGCACACCCGACCCAAAAACAACTGCACCCTTACTCTGTGATGACAATAATTAACTTGAATGGGGAATCCGAATTAACCAAATGCAGGCAACCCATCCTAGCTCAGCCGTGCTAACTACCTCTTGCTGATCATGGTCTCGGCCATTGTTTAGTTACAAAATGAACATTTCAATATGTATATACAAGTACAGTGTTTAGCATTCTTGAGGAGCCTATGGGCTGTGAAAACATGCAGCATTTTTATACTTTAGGGCTAAAATCTTATTACTTTAGCTGCCTGCTTTGGGATTATATAATATGAGGGAACTAGTCATACAAATGAGATAGTTGCCAGTAACATAAGAAGGTTACCTATATTGGTTCATGTTGCTGGAAACCTACACGTACTGTATTTGCAATTTTTGTTCCAATCCCCGAGAAGAAAGCATTAAATTCAGTTGCAGTATCAGTAGCTGATAACACTATTCTACAATCTCCAGCGAGTTCAATCCATTTATTGACTTTTTATTTCTTCCCAAGACATGCAGGGTTTTCAGGTTTATCATAATATTTAAAATTGAAATGTATTTTTGTAGTACTGTATAGTAATTTAATTTGGCTCTTATACCGAGCAGAATAAACAAACCATGCTGCAGATTTCATTAAAAATGCCAAACCTTCATCTTCAATAAAGTCTAGTCAGTTGTTCTACAGGTTTCGAAGTTGCCATACAAGACTGACTGACCCAAGGAGAGGTGCCAAGGTAATGTCAGAGGGTCGGTCAAGGTCGGCCACAACTTGTGCACGATAGACACCGTGATGTATACTCATGACCTCCACACCACGCTTTACCCCATCAACCCAGTACAGATTATTACGTAACCAGTCTGAAAAATATTCGAGTTTAATTATAATAAATAATTGGTTTTCCAAATCTAAAATTAATTAGATAAATATGTTTAATAATTTCTTCCAGAGTGGTTCTGTGCAATATAGCACTTTAATAAGCTTACATTGTCAAGTAAATATCTAATCACTTAAAACATATGAATTAATGTATTATAGTACAGCACAGGTACTGTATTTGTAATAAAAATTCCCTATGCTGAAGGGAACTTACTTGGCTATTCTACATCCCTGCCTGAAACGCTATGCATGTTAAGTGTCTTACAAGAATCCACAACTTTAATCACCAACTTATGTACTCTCACAATCCACTGCACCTTCTTGAGTATAAGTACTAAATGAATACCTAATTAAATCATATATTCCCTTTAAAATAGTCTACCCATAAAATATTTAATATTAGGCAACAAAATTTTACCCTGTAATGATACTGAATGTTAATATGAATTTTTGTAAAACTATTAAATTAGAACAATTGTTTTTAAATATATCAAAAGAATAGAAGAGCTTACCAACAGCAATACCAACAGCTCGTGCAACATTATTGACTATGGGTCTTGAAATGCTCTCTGTGATGGAGATGCCATAGATGGTGCTGTCCAACACATCACTCACCACTACCATGTCTAGTTGCAAATAACTTAGAATTCTGTAAATAACCTTCTTAATTATGTAAGCTTACTGCCAAGAAATTACAGCCAATGTATATTGTATACAGTACTGATAATGAAATATTTTAACTTTCTGTAAATTCTTAGCTTTTCTTTATATCTATACACTTCCGAACTTCCTCATTCTGTAGGCAATTAATTAATGGTTGATAATTATTAAATATTAATGGTTGATAATTAAAGCTTAAACAAATAAAGTACAATATGTAAAATTAACCATAACAATTTACCACAAATGAGAAATTGAAACATTTTGAATTACATATATCAATCTAGCACCTCTCAAATAAATATTAAATAATTTAAGTGTAAATGCATAAATCATTAAGTGTGTTTAGTGACAGTAACTGTGTACATCTGGCTGGTATATTCAAGACCAAAACCTGCTGCCTACCAAGGGAACCTAATACCCAAAATTAGGCAAATGTGGCAAAAATCTACACGCGATGGATTATATATATTTAGGATCTTTGTCAAGCAGAAATATCCCATTCAAATTTAATATGGAAATTACCACACCACCTTACTTGGATCTCTTATATTATAATGCTCTTTAAACTTTAATAAAACCTTTACAATTCAGAAGACATACATTCATTACAGGAGAACGGAACACACTTGTTCACAACATATGTAGTGTCAGAGCCTGTCTCAGTTATCACCTCTGACCCACATGGCATACTAACCTTGAGAAGGATCATAGTCAAGGTCCCCAATCTTATGGAGGATAATGTTGGGACGCCAGAGTGTGAGGCTATCCTGACCTATGTGCTGCGGATTCCACCAGTACATCTGGTGTTCCCTCACAAGAACAGGATGAGTAATGTTCTTCGTACCTAGAATAACAAATCAAAAACAGCAATAAGAGATTTGTTATTCTTAACAATTACTAATGCACAGTAATTGTATGGAATTTATACACATTTTTTTTGGCTGAAATGCTGTACTGTACACACTAACATTGCTGTTTAAAAAGCTAAATACCAGTACTTGTACAAATATTTCTACTGTAATCATACATATTTTTATAATTAAATATATATACTAATTAAGTATTAAATAAAATGATGTGAATTTATGCCTACTCTTACCTACGCATGTGTGTAAATCTGAAGAAAGCCTCATGACGCCAAAAGGACACGCACAGGTGTAGTTATGGGGTGAGGAAGGAGACAGCAGACACAGATGACTACACTTGCCATCACATGGATTAGACCCCTGACAGATAAAATGCACGTGAACAAATTAAAATACTAAATTTAACAATGTTAATTATGCATTTTTTTCTATAGTTTAGCAGTGTTCAGCTTCTTAATAAACACTGACCATGTCTCCAATGTTCCTTTCCTACCATTTACTGGCAGGAATGTTACTTTTACCCAACAACTACTATGAGCAACATACAGTACAGTATAGTCATTAGTAACTAATGAGGTATGACCAACAATAATTAAACTTTACATTAAAATAAAAAAATATCATTCCCTAAAATTCATTTCCACACCAAGCACTGGTAATAATTTGCCTCCCAGTGCCTCCAACTACCTCACAGTTTCTCCCCAACCCCACTTTCTCACCGGCAGATGCCCCCACAGCACACTTTGTTTCTGGCAGATGCCCCCCAACCCCACTTTGTTCCTGGCAGATCCCCCCCCCCCGAACCTCACTTTGTTTCTGGTAGATGCCTCCCAACCCTACTTTGTTCCCGGCAGATGCCTCCCAGCCCCACTTTCACATCGCCGGCAAATGCCTCTTGACACCCGATATATACCTTTCATCGCCAGTTAGTGGTTAAGTTTTGTCTTCCAACAACTGTTATGCCTAAATGGTTGCCACTGGCTGAAATATACCTTGTTCATTATTGAGCGATGATAAACACTCAAACTAAAGAACTTTTCGTTGCTGCTGCTCTTCAGAATGGTGTGAACCTGCTTGCCATTGCGCTTCAAGCATGAATGGATATAGTGGTGCTTTCTATCAGTCCAGTAGAGATACTCCTCCCAAATCTCAAGTCCATATGGCTGATCAATGGCAGCTTCTGCCAAATGCTGTCACAAACACCAACAGAAAGTACTCCAATTTTATTTTGGTAGGAGAAATCACTATCGTAAACTTATAAAAACTATGAATTCTATCTATAACAAAATAAGATTAGGCCACTGGTCCCATTTCAACTACATGTCTATTACAAACAAATAATTCAATCATGGTTTATATTTTGTGTTGCTAAAATTTACTCTACAAAATTTAGAGGGGTAATCAGGAAAAAGTAGACAAGTATTTTTACACAACAATAACCTTACTTTGCGGTCAGTGCCATTAGTGTTGACGGTGAAAACCTTGCCCTGCAGTTCATCCATCCAGTAAAGTCGGCCTGCTGGAAGGTCCAGTGCCAGCCCTTGAAGCGAGCTGGACCTCTCCCACACTAACACTTTCCTCTGTGACCCATCCATTCCTGCTCGCTCTATCAATGAATTTTTTCCATCTAACCAATACATGAACCTAGAAACATACAGGTCTCTTAACATTTCCAAAGAATAAATCAATCTGAAAGCAAGTCAAATTCCAAAGATGGCTCTATAATGTTTTTTTTTTTTAATTTGTTCATATCATTCCTACTGTCAGGGGACAAGAAATCTGTACCTATTTAACTGCTAGGTAAACAGCAGCATCAGGTGACAGAAAACGTACAACCATTTCTGTCCCCGCTTGTGGATTGAACCCGGGGTACTTTGATTGTGAGCTAAGGACATAACCAATATGCTACAGATTTTTACATGGAATACATAAAGCACATTTATTGATATTAAGTGTAAATCATTTATAATACAGAAATAATAAATATAGGATACAGTGGAACATTGGATGCACCACAACCAATCGAAAACAAATCTATCTATGTTAAGTACTTTTATAGCATACCTGTTTTTAATGTCGAGCTGAAGACATCTTGGGTCACTTCCTTGTTCACCGATAAGTACATCACAGGCAGAGCCATCCATGGAGCACACCAATATATGATGCTTAACAGTGTCCACTATATACAGATTCCTCCCCATCCAGTCAACAGCAAGGCTCTCGGCCAGTCCAATACCTACCACAGAATCCTACGTTACACACTATTAGATCAGTTGAATTAATGCCATTTAACCTTTTATCAAATTCGTTTGACAATTAAACAGCATCATCCCACAACCTTTATTAACAACAACTGAAGGGGCACGCAGAGGACGCAGAGGTGTGCTGTGGATGCCCTCAGGGTCGCTCCAGTATACTATGTGATCCAGTGGGTCATAAGCAACACCGAATGTCTGCAGAGGATTAGAAAACACATTTTTTAACATACTAACAGTACAATAAGACAATATAATCCATACTATATCAAATCAATTTCTCACTATGGTACTAAATGTCCACTAATAAATATTTTAACAAGAAATAGCAACTGCACTTCATTTTAATAGCAGAACTGTACATACCACTTTGTCTCCGACAAACACCTGTGTGTAAGAGGTGTGGTCCAGACTGTACGATCTTATGCCATTGTCCACGGCTGCTAATAGGAATGCTCTGTCACGCTCTGGTAGGTATCAAAATGATGACCTCACTGATGAATATTTCCTATCTTTATATTTTATCTCACATCTTACATCTAAATTGTGCATTTTTGCATTTTAATTACAGTTGTCTACATATTCTAGATTTGTGTACAATGGGGCAATCCTAAGAATCATTGATGTGAACATATAAAAAATATTGGCAACTCTTTGCTTTCTTTTTAACTATAATTTTATACATTCCATTATTTTACCATCTATGTGCTTATAGTTTCTAGGTTAGTCTTTAGTGTTGCACCTTAAAAAAACAATTAGAGAAGTTGGTGTATACTGTAAATAGTACTAGACTGGAGTTCATTCATTTGTGTAGTTGGTTATTTCCAAAACATTGGCAACTTTGTTAGGCAGGATTATTTTAAGAAATTGTGTTGTAGTGCTATTACAAATTTGTGCAAATGAGAGATGGATAACTTTCCCATGCAGTTCTCTCCATGAGCTGGAGGAGTGAGGTCATGTTGATTGGTTGCTAGTTTTCTTCTTTCCAAACACATATTAATGCCAAATAAATTCCACAAAATAATAATAATGAACTTTTGTACAGTAGATTATCAAAAAGACTAGTAAAGCGAGAGACTAGACATGTACAATATTAACATAATATTGTATTTATATCAAATAGAGATTCAGATTACAGAAGATACTTGGTAGGTACAGTATACATCTTCTTTATGAGCAGCATAGAGTAAACAGTTTTGAGCAATAATGCTTAATGTGAGACAAAACTGCAGCAAGCAACCAAGCCAGTATAATAAATAGGCTTAGAATAAATAGCAAGGCAAATATTGCCAAATGCTTCAAATACTACTATTTTAGGCCCTATATTACAGCTTGCCTGCTTTGTCTTGGAGAGTTTGACAAAGCCAAATTGTTTGTTGACCAGACCACACACTAGAAGGTGAAGGGACGACGACGTTTCGGTCCGTCCTGGACCATTCTCAAGTCGATGAGTTGTCAATAAATAATCAAGTTGTCGATGAATAATCAAGTTGTTTGAAACAGATAATGTAGGTTATTTAATGCATATTATGACACTGTATACAACGGCACTCTTTCCCCGACAAATGAATTATTATTATTGTATTATTATAATTATTATTGTAATTATTATGCATTGTAAAAAGCTATAGAACAGTGCAGCAGCGTCTCGGACAAACTTTATGATTAATAAATTTAGTTATTACATTTAACGGTAATATTTATTACTATGAAATTGTAAGTAACATGTTGCATCATACACAGCTAGTAACGTAGGTTGTGTATATGTATGGTTGCTGGGCCCGGCATGCCGCCTAGCCTCCATACATACCACCGCATGTCAGGTGAATACACAATGTAATTACTCTTTTTGGACAGTGCAATAGCACTGATCTCACTCATAATGAAGTATTTAAATTCCAGTCAAAATAAAATAAGTTCTTATTTTCTGTACAGGATTATATAATTAAGTAAACAGCCCGCTCCTGGTGCCAGGTAAGTCCACTACGGGCTCACCATAGCCTGTGCTACTGTTGCAACTTTTTGTTCAGAGTAGCTGAATGCTGCAACAACAATAATCAACAGATGATGTCACTCTTGGTCTTGTGCCCGGCGGGTGATTATCACCGTAAAACGTTTTGTGTCGACAACTTGCGCAGGGAAGGTAGCTCTGTGGCTGGAGCCGCGCAGGTGACATCCACCTCACGTGAGGTTGACGGGGAAGCAGCCCCAACATGTCCGTGTACCTCCAATTTACTTACTTGATTACAATTAATAATCATCATGCACACCATAACATCCCGTGACCAGTAGTGACAAAGGTTAGACAGTCACGTATTATGTATGATAAGAACTGTACTTCAATATTTGTTAAGATGAGCAAGTTATAGCATTTGCTGATTCGTACCGGCATCGTTTATATCACCTATGGATCTGATAATTTATTATAAAGCACATACCTGCTATACTCATGCTAGGGACATGTTAATGAGGAAAATGTACATAGTGATTCTATTGTTTAATATGCCATGGAGAGTGAATTTATTGGGCACCGTGGAATTCATCCTGTAGTGTTTTTCATTCCATAAATCGAGAGAACAGGCTGCCGGACAATGATGAAACTAGAATTTCACGCGTAGTATATATATAGTAAAAATCCTACCATAAAATTAGCTAAGAACAATCTACCTATGATTGTTTTAATATATTTTATTGGTGATTCTGTTGGGATATACCCCAGTGACTGAGTTAAAAATTGAGGTTTAAACAAATTATATGATATATAAAAAAAAAAAAAAAAAAAAAAAAAAAAAAAAGCTGTTTAAACTCTGTCAGTGTGTGTAACTAAAGTCTTTGAAAATGTACATAGTTATTACGAAACGCGCGCAAGTGGTCGCGTCAGACTAAGAAATACAAGAAATGAATTTTGGAGAATTGAGTTTTTCATTTACCGTCCATCAGTAAAAACAAACATAGGAAAATTGAGAAAATTCGTGTTAGAATTATTAATCTTACTTTTCGGTCATATTAATAACATATGTCTACAGGAAGACTGCTACCAAACATATACTAATACAAATATATATAATATATATATAATTATATATATATATATATCCTATATATATACTATATATATATATATATATATATATATATATATATATATATATATATATATAAAGGTCAAATTTGTGTTAACTGTTAATTATTGTGGGAAATTATCTTCATGCAGCTAATTCATGCATGGAAACATTAGTAGCTTTGACATTATTCTCCTTAGTATGAGCACTGGCTCGCCACTTGAAATCAGGACATGGAATATTATTCAAGCAAATACATAACCTGACATAACTATGGTTGCCACAGGTTTTGGTCAGGTTATGGTTATGTGGAAGAGAGAATGAAATAATTTGAAGACAAACGTACCCACACTCTTTACTATGTTACCATTGTCTACAAACGTTTGTTATAATACATCAAATTATACTATTAGATAGGCTGCTAGCCTCTAAAATGACTTTAGATTTCTTGATTTGTTTTAAGTTTAACGATTTTACCGATTGTCTAATTTTGTTTAGTTTGTAAGTTTGTTATATTAATGAACTTAGGTGGCCACTAGATGCAACCCTATTCTTCATGAGTGATTACAGAGTACAGATAACGAGGTAGATATAAGTTCATCTATCCCCTTCTCAGTCATATAATTACAAAACGTAACATTCTCAGGTTCTTTCGGTGTTGCTGTACACTATACATTGCTGTACAACTGTACACTATACATTGCTGTACACTGTACACTCACAGACACAAAACACTGTATTGCGGATATATGATAAGTAGACAGCTGTGGACATTAATCAAATCGTGATTCGCGTGAATAAACATGAAGCTTGTGGTCTCAAATATATATATATATAATAATTATATATATATATATTATATATATATCTATCGATATATCTAAATTATACTACGAAACTCACACCCCAGACGTGGACTCGACCCATACTCCCAGGAGCACGCAACTGGTATGTACAGGGATGCCTTAAACCACTTGACCATCACGACCGAGACATAAGGAAGTGATAGCCTGAGCTATATGAACCACTTCCCCGCCGGCACCTGGATGGTATACTTGGGCATAGCATTTTATCAAATCACCATCATTTTTTGGGGCACACGAGAAGGAACACAAATGCAAACAAGCCTGATGGTCCCCAGGGCTAGATACACTGAAAAACTCACACCCCGAATGTGACTCGAACCAATACTCCCAGGAGCAACGCACTGGTATGTAACAGGGATGCCCTTAAACCACTTGGACCATCACGACCGGACATAAGGAAGTGATAGCCTGATCTATAATAGAACCACTTCCCCGCCGGCACCCTGGATGGTTATCTTGGGCATAGCATTTTTAATCAAATCAACCTCTTTTTTTGGGGCAAACACGTGAGGAACACAAATGCAAACAAGCCGGAATGGTCCCCAGGACTAGATAATACCCACTGGAAAACTCACACCCCAGAAATGACTCGAACCCATACTCCCAGGAGCCACGCAACTGGTAGGTACAGGGATGCCTTAAACCACTGCACCATCACGGACCGGACATAAGGAAGTGGATAGCCTGAGCTATATGAAACACTTTCCCCCCGGCACCGGGCATGGTTATCTTGGGATAGCATTTTATCAAATCACCTCATTTGTTGGGGCACACACGTGAGGAACACAAATTGCACAACAAGCCTGAATGGTCCCAGGACGAGATACAAATGTAAAACTCACACCCCAGAAGTGACTCGAACCCATACTCCCAGGCGCACCGCACCTGGGTATGTACAGGGGATGCCTTAAACACCTACTTGACCATCACGACCTGGACATAAGGAGTGATAGCCGAGGCTAGATGGAACCACTTCCCCGCCGGCCACCTGGATGGTTATCTTGGGCCTAGCATTTTATCAAAATCACCTCATTCTTTTTGGGGCACCACGTGAGGAACAACAAATGCAACAAGCCTGAATGGTCCCCAGGACTAGATACAACGGACAACTCACAACCCAGAAGTGACTCGAACCCAATACTCCCAGGAGCAACGCAACTGGTATGTACAGGTATGCCCTAAACACTGACCATCACGCCCGGACATAAGGAAGGGATAGCCTAGGCTATTTGAACCACTTCCCCCGGGGCGGCACCTGGATGGTATCTTGGGCATAGCATTTTATCAACTCACCTCATTTTTTTGGGGCCAACCACGTGAGGAACACCAAATGCAAACAAGCCTGAATTGGTCCCCCGGACCTAGAGGATTTGTGTTCCTCCGATGGTTGCCCCAAAAAAATGAGGTGATTTGATAAAATGCTATGCCCAAGATAACCATCCAGGTGCCGGCGGGGAAGTGGTTCATATAGCTCAGGCTATCACGTCCTTATGTCCGGTCGTGCATGGTCAAGTGGTTTAAGGCATCCCTGTACATACCAGTTGCGTTGCTCTTGGGAGTATGGGTTCGAGTCACTTCTGGGGTGTGAGTTTTTCAGTTGTATCTAGTCCTGTGGACCCATTCAGGCTTGTTTGCATATAGTATATTATATAATATATCGTCGTATATATATATATATAATATATAATAGATATATATGATTACACGTGGCTTAAAGGGTACAGCAAGAGATCCAACATATACTTTGGTCTACAGACTAATACAGATTATATGTAACCGTAGGTGCCCCCCCGGTTACATATTTAATACACTGGGTACGTTTGCTTTTAGCCTTCAATCTAGTTCAGGGTATTTCATAGTCTTTGTGTTGTGTTTTTGTTGGAAGAAATGTTCAGTTATGAGAAGTTTCCATACCACTGAAAAAAATCAGTCAGCTGTTTGAGCTAATCTACTAACCCTCCAAAACAGTTGACAGACGTTTATACAAGGCCAACACCAAAACTGTTGGCGTATATAGGGCGGCCTTACCGTTGAGTGCGTTGCCTGTTACTAATATTGCAACAAATCTAATATATATAATAATGTGTGTGTAATTGTACTAACAATTACTTAAACGCCAAATTTCCTTAGCATTAGTGTTATAAATTATCCATTTAATGATAATTGAGGACCTAGGTTGTTACAGCGAGCATGTGGCAGGACAACATACTATCGTGAGACACGCAACAAACTCCAGCGTGGCACAGACACAGAGGCATAAATCGTGCGGCCTGGCAGCAGGAAGGACTGTTTACCCGGGTGGAATGTTGCACTCAGCTGTGGTCTCGAGTAGTCGATAAATTCCTAACTTGTGAATGACAAAACCAGGGGCCTTTTTCACGAAGCTGTGGACCGCCAAGCACTTACGAACGTGTACATCCTTTCCTCAATCTTTGACGGCTTTGGGTTACATTTATTAACAGGTTACAAGCATGAAAACGTCCCAAATCAAGTTTTGTTTATTGTTATAACAGCCTCCTGGTGCTTCGGAGCTCAAGAACTGTTTAATAATTGTAAACCAGGGGGAGCCTCCAAAGATTGAGGAAAGATGTTTAGGTTCGTTAATGCTTGCGTAACTGCTTCGTGAATCTGGCCCCTGTACATCGTTTTCTCAATCATCTTTGGCGGGTTTGTTTACAATTAGTAAAACAGCTCCGAAGCACCAGGAGGCTGTTTACAACAATAACAACAGTTGACTGGGCAAGTTTCATGCTTGTAAACTGTTAAGCATGTCAACCAAAGCCATCAAAGATTGAGGAAAGCTGTACACGTTTCGTAAGTACTTGCGTAACTGGGGGGCTTCGTGAATCTGGGCTCCAGGACCTAATACAAATTCGTCTAGGTTAGCATTTGCTCAGTTTTTATGTAAAGTTTTATATTGCCATGTAAAGTTCACTAATGTCATTTATGCTCACCCACATACACACCCACACACACAAGAATGCCCGAGGTTGATGGCCTGACGCTTGGGGGCTACTATAGGCATTCCAAGATGTACCATATTGTGTACCTTTCTCGCTGTTACCTCGCAGTGATTCCGATGATCAACTCCCAGCGATCGACCTCCAGGTCTCGTGGGAGGTAGTTTAGTGGTCTAAGCAGTCACAGGCCAGTCATTGGCGACCCAAGTGAAGTACTTTAAGAAATATCGGCATTGATTGAGACCCCCCGCCCTCTCAAAATGCGATTTCCATGAAGTCTGAAGTATTTGTTGTTTCCTATCGAGTTGTTCAGCAGCTACAGTGATTCCGTAATTTTTTTTATAGGGAAGAGATGGTAGAGGGGGGCGGAGGATGAAGGGGAAGGAAAGAGGGGAAGGGGAAGGGAAGAGGGAATGAGTGTGGGAAGAGACACGAGCACAGCATATCTATCATATCTACCATTTGAAGCTGTGTATGGCGTCAGCCCACCACATCACTGCCTAAAGGATTCCACTTGTTATTACTCTGACACTGAAAAAGTTATCTTCTAACGGTCCCTGTGAGTATTTAAGTAATCAGTGTCCACCTGTGTCCCCTTGGTTCGCGTACCACCCGGTTAAACAGTTCATCTTTATCTACCCTGTCCATCCTCTGAGGAAGTTTGTAGGTATGTGTGATCATAGGTTCTCCCTTTACTCTTCTGTCTTCCAGTGTCGTGTGTGGTGCTGGTGTGTGTGTGTGTGTTGTGTGGGTTGTGTGTGTGGTGGTTGTGGTGTGTGTGTGTGTGTGCGCGCGCGCGCGCCGCGCCCCCCCCCCGTTAATGTTTAGATCGTATTTTTGTATATATGCGCACCATAGTACAAACATTGGACGTACTGAACAATTAGATAGTAAAATTTGTACTTATTCCGTTTAGTCCAACAAAAATCTGAAAGCTAAAAATAAAAGTAAAATTCCTAGGCCTAGTATAGCACACATTGTGTACTATATAGGCTCAGTTAGCGTGTATTAGGCATAGGAAAGGTTGGTTAGTTTAGTGTCTTTACAACATAATGTGGAAAATCTCTTCCAGTTTGTTCCAAATTCAATAATGCCGATTTCTACTTTCAAAATGCGTTTACGTCGAGAATCTGACTAGGTCCTCATCCTTCCTATATGTACTACGAAAACAGGAGGATGGGATGTTAATATCTGTTCGAGAATTTATTGATTTAGTGAGCAAGTGGTTTTTAGTTTAGTTAGACGCACGCGCCTGTCGATACGTACGACTTGCACTAATGTCTGAACGTATCTCCTCAGCAACTCTCTTCTTCTTGCCTCGCCGGCAGCCCTCTCCCTCCCTCTCTATCTCTCAAGCTTGGCGCTATGGACACCGTTGCCTCAACTAACGCCCTCCGTGCCTGCGAGTGTTGGATGATGCAACACTGGAGCAGTAGAGACATCCGCCCATACGGATATTATTGTGATATCATCTGCGCTCTTATTGTGATGTTGGGAATTCAACTACATTTCCAGGAACTATATACTAAATATTATAAATAGACCTATCACATTAAATAAACACAATGCTAGTTTTTTTTTGAATCTACACTCTGTAATTCTTGATACAGACATAGGGCATGATACATGGAAACAGAATCACTCCGGTACCCTCCTCAATCCTGAATCTGGTCGGATATTAAGTCACTATACATCCTCTCATGTGCCCTTTATACATAAATAAAACGCTGTACTGTAATGCCAATTCTGACATCAAAAGCTTCATAGAAGGTTGTAACGACCATGAGCACCACACCAGAAAATAATACAGTTTTGATAGTCTAGGAGGTCGAACTTACTCAAACTAGAAAGGCTTTACAAATCATATGGGACAAAGAATGTGGAATGACCTTCCCACCGATGTTAAAGACTGCTACCTCTCTCAACCAGTTTTAAGATAAAACGAAAACTATAACCTAATAAATTCCCTGTACCTGCCTTATACCTCTCTATTGTCAACCCATGACTGTTCTGTTTTAAATGACGCGGTTTTGTTGGAACGAATTGTATTGTGCTGCTTTTTCAGCCATGTTCCCCCTTCTTAACTTATTATTTTGTTCTAAACCATTTGGCCTTATGCCTCAATTAGTTATTAACCTTAGTCATTTAGTTTTTCATGCACTATTGTAATAGTTGGCTTAGGCATGTATTTACTAGCAACTATCTATAAATCCTCACTCTGGTAAAAATTCTTGGAGTATGTACTACCTAAATAACATTGATTTGATTTGATGATGGACGAGTGTCCACAACGCTGGCTTAAGGACCAGAATACCAAAAACACACAACAGAAACATGGAGAACAGACGACGTTTCGATCCGTCCTGGACCCTTATCATAGTCGATTGTGACGACATAATCGGTGGTTGTTGGTTTTGATTTGCTCACTCAGAAGAATATCCGTAGCCACGGGCTATAGTGTGAGCCCGTAATAGATGGAGACGAGCCTGATGTGTAAAGATTAAGCCACTCTAAAGAGGAGGCACAGGCATGTACGTAGGTCCGTCCGTACGTGGAGGCTCTTTCAAGCCATTAACAGTACCAATGGCTGATACTAGAAATATGTGGATGGATTGGGAGGTTATGGGTGGATTCACCTCAGAGGGCTGGCTTTACCAGTTATGGGGCTGGTGGGTTAGTGTAGGACATCTAGGTCTTCGTTTTTCTTTGGCTGAGACTTGCTGCTAGTTGACATGGCCTGATCTTGTTGAAGTTCGGATAAGTGGCCGCCACGAAGAGGTATTGTGCAGGTAGGTGTGTTATTGTGCTGCGGCAGCTGAGAGCTCTAATAAGATTCATGTCTGAGGCTGTAATATCTGTAGTGGTAGTTTGTCTTTGGTCTCACACACGAAGTAGCTTTCAGGTTGTCATGGGATAGTGGGTAGAATCTATTTTTGGAGAATAGTGATCTGTAGTATTTGTAGACAGCGCGTATGCTAGTGCGTCTGCTGAGATTGTGATGGTAGCCTTGTAGGCGATGGAGAGGAAAATACCTGTTTGTGCTGCTCTGGTCTTAGTTGGTTCTAGAGTCTGTGTTGAGATCGACCCTCGTGGTAGTCTCCAGGAGGGTAGTGATGGCAGTGAGATTGAGTCCAGGGCTGATGCATGGGGGGCCGTTGGATCGGTAACAGGCACGTCGAAGTTTCTTGCGAATTGTTGATTGTTGGTCCCAGCAAGGCCTTTTTCGCTAGTAGTCATGAGCAAGTGACTGAGGCTGAGTTAGTCCTTAGGATCCCCAGTGTAGAGGATTAGTGGCTTGTTTGGCGCGCCATGTTTGGTAGAAATGGGAATTACTTCTGATAGGTTGGTGGAGGTGAGGGTGCTGTGGTGCTCGGTAGCGTAAGCGTAGAAGATTTTTGGCTTTATGGGATTCAGTCATCCTATTGATTTCTGTCTGCGATGACAGTAATGGGAAAATTGCAAGGTGATGTGGCAGCTGCAGAGGCAGACAATGGGGTTTTTGACTTGCAAATGGAAGTAATGATGGTCTCATGGGCGCAAGGCTTTACTTCTTGGATGGGGTGGTGAACTTGTTGTGGTGGGATGGGAGTAATCGCAGAACTAAAAGCACTCTTGTAGCTTGTGGGAATCGTTCCTTTTTCACTTGGAAGGGTGGAATCATGATGCTGAGGACGAGGGAAGGCATGGGCCCTAAGTTAGGTAAGAGAGAGGTGGAGGGAAATCTTAAAATGAAGGTAAGAGCAAGGCAAAAGAAGTACTGTATGGATAATGTAAAAGGGGGGTTAAGGGGATAATAATAGGAGAAGAAAGAATGGGAAGTAAAAAAAAAGAGAAGACATAAAAAATCATTATTTTTAATTACATAGGGCGAGGGAGTTGCACATAGACCGAGTTCTTTATTGGCATGGAGTGGATAATTATATGTATAATTTGACAGTCTTCTAAACATATGTATAATGTAGTTCATGAAGATCATTTTATAAGGCCTCAATATTGTTTTTAACTCCTGC
>WNGS01163002.1:7551734-7579491 GCA_020271785.1 Procambarus virginalis | reverse complement strand
ATTCCTACTTTCCCGTAGCTCTATGTCATCTGCAAACAGGATGATGTGGATCATGTCACATGACAATACATAAACAATGCAGGGGAGATGACAATTATATCCTACCTTACTATATTAATTTTGCAACCAATCCATAGACTGTTGATGTATATTTTGATTGCAGGCGATTGAGGGAAGCATCCCAAGTCCCTATGAAAGAATGTACCAGCCAAGTGCCAAAACCTGTAACATCATAACCCATTGTACCTTTTTGTACAATACACGGTATAAATACAAAACAGGTTGGCTCCAAAATATTACATAAATAAATTACATAAATTATACATACATAAATTATACAGTACATAAATTTCAGTGATATAGAGTACACTTGGGAGGATGTGCAGTCACAAAATATTTAACAATCATTGATTTTAGTAAGGAGTCAAGTGCTGTCTAGAAAGTGGAATTAGTTATTGATCTAATTGCCGATTTTTGTGGAGTAGTTAGAGGTTGAAGATAATGTTAGGTAATTGGAACCTCAAGCACAAATACTGTTGGTGAAATAAGGATAGACGAGTGAATAATAAAGTGTTACTAGGGCAGAGCGAGGTATACATCTGATTTTAGAGAGAATCTCGTTTTAGAAACTTTGCCGCTATACTTATTACGTATATGGTACTGGAAATTCAGCTTATCAGTGTGAACACCATGGAAATTCCTATCTGCTCTGTTCATAATGTGGTCTTGTAATTTTTAGGATTAATTTGGTGGATTTGTTACAGTACCATGCAAAATTTAGAACATTTATGAATGCTATAAGCGAGATTGTGAGCAGATAGACAAAAATGAACTATATTTTAGTTCAGTATTCATGTCATTTTAATTAATTTTGTTTATTAATATATACAAGATTTCTTACATTCTTGTACAGCCACTAGCACATGTAGCATTTTGAGCAAGTCCTAAATCTATGTTCCCATAATACACCCCGCCAAATCATCTAACAACCAGTATTTACAAATACTGTACTGTAGTTTAGGATTGGAGAAATTGAAAATTGCATAATCTGCAAATAGAACTGGTTCAGGTATTGAGTGGCATTTGGAAAGTCATTTATGTGAATGAGAGAGGAGGGGAACAAGTACACCACTGTATGCACCCGAGGAATGTCTATGTTAAATTAATAGGGTGGGGAAAGTAATGTCATTCACAGAAACACATTGGAGCCTATCACTGAGGAAAGATTGCAGGTAATGAATGGAGTGACCTGGCTCCAGTGTGCCAGTTTGAGGTTATTATGATCAATGGTGCCAAAAGCATTACAGAGGCTAATAAACTTACAGAGAACTCATTTTCATCACAAACTGCACCCATCAGTTCAAGCAAACAAATGGGAGCATCACTGGAGTTTTTTTGGTGTCTGGCAAAGGTTATTAATTCCTACATATATGTAATCCAACATTCCTTACACCTATAATGTAACTGTAAAAGAAACGATGATAAAGAAATGGTGCCCTTTTACAAAGTTATTAGTTAAAAAATGTGGATATTTTTGCACTGCATCAATCCATATTTTGTTATACTATACCATCCACAGTAGCTATACTATAGCTACACGTCTCATTTTGAGACGACAGGTTGGAGGAATATATTAAGTGCTACAGATCTTCATGAACTGAGAAGCAATCATCCTTAAGCCCACCTGGTTTTGATCACTAGTTTTTTTTTAATCACATCATTTACATAATGTATATCCACAAACAAAATTCTAGCATTCTTAATTTTAAAAATATTCACTGGTTTTCCCTTGTGAATTAATTTTCATTTAACAAGACTAGTCAATGAGTAACTAGCACAACTGGTCTTGCAGGAAGCTGTAAGACTAATTGGTTTTCTTTAAACAGGGACAAATGTATCTTATTTCATACTTCACCCTGAGAATTTATCGTGAGCAAGAGAAAAAAAGTACGGGATGACAAAAGGATTACTAAAAAAATAAACACACTTTAAATTAGTTTAGACATGTATAATACAAAATCAAAAACATTATACAGTACACAGTATGTTTATAACAAGTTACATTAATTTTTCCCTTAAACTAAATCATTATTCTAATAAAAAGAATTTCCAATTGTATAAGCTTAAAGATTATTTGTATTATTATTATATTAAACAGCTTTATAAACTAGTACAGTAAATCCTTACAAATAAGCTGGGCCTTGAGAGGATGCCATGTCATTGTCAATTATTCTGCCACTAAGGGGCTGTGCTGCTACATTGGTCCTGCAAAAGAAAATGTAGTAAAAAATATCAGATCTCGTTTTAATACAGAACCAACATGTATTCATTGGAGAAGACAAAATTAAACCTATTTCATTTAAATTTTGTTCATTCCATAATTTACTGAAATACTGTACTGCGTTATAATTGCAGAGGATAGACATGTCCGTATCCTTGACATTTCCTAAATAATAATATGAATATTCTTAGAAAAAATCCTCTAATATTGAAGCAGGCCATAAAAATGCATTTAATTACATTCAGCACTTCATTTCTGGGCTGGCTCTCAGTAGCTTCCCGGTGCAAATTGAATCGTCTATGGTGCCTTGGACAGGAAATTGTCTTAGGACTGAAAGAAGCATTTTAATGATTATACAAAGATGGAGGTGCTGACCCAGGGAACAAAAAAGGTTGGAAAGTTATGGCTGGCAGGACCGCAGTAGCAGCACCGACTTGAAACCGTTACCAAGAGCCACACAAGCCCAGCAAGGACAGGGAAACATTCAACAGATAATGAGCCACTGACACGAAAGTGGACAGCCACAACTCTTCAGCCCAAATGTTGGCTAGAAAAAATTGGAATGAACTCGGTAATGACAGCACACTTGTAAATGTCATGCATACAGATACATATCAGGCTACAGTAGTAGAAATTAACCACCTAACAATTAACCTGAGAGCACCTGGATAATTTTGGAAGGCAAAGAAAAAGGATTGAGAGAGCCACAGCATGGGATGCACGGGTACCATACAAATAACGCAACAGCAGCAACAGAACAGAGGGTGTAATGCACCCCTGGTCAGACCAACCAAGCATCTGCAACTAAAGGACCATTATGAAATGCAGAAGTCTCATTCTTAGTTCAAAAGAACAGGGGGGGGGGGGGGGGGGCTGAAGATACAGAGAGTGGTCTCAAGGATGAAATGAATAAACCCCCCTTTTTGTAGTATTTTTACCTTGTCAGTTAGGATAACTAGGTTAGTATGTGAGAAAATAAATGTTTTTTATCAGCAAATAGCATTGGGTTTAGGTGTTACGTGACATTTGGTAGGCCATTCATGATAGCCCATATCCCAAAATGCTATGCATAATTAGTGACTTGAAATATACAATGACCATCTACTTGGTAAGTACTGTAATCCAACCCTTTAAACAATTTATAAACAAAATATTAATAAATTATGTTTATCCAAGAAAGTACTGTACATGAAATTTATTTCTTAATTTTTCCACTTTCAATTCATTTACAAAGAAATTTATATAAATTTTTTTTTCTAATATTTTAAAAACTATGTAGTGGTGACCCAGGGCTGTGAGAAACACACATGCCTAGGGTTAATAATTACATATACTAACCTGATTTTCTTCTAGTGCATGAAGTTGGTTTTCAAAGTTTTGGGTTTCTTCTAGCTTCAAAACCACACTTTGGAATGGCTGCCATCATAAGACAGTTTACAGCTGGACTCCGAACTCCAGCTACCATCACCATCGCTGGTCAAACCAAATGTGGGCTTTGAAAACCGTAAAGCTGGATTGCAGCTGAAACATGAGTATAGTACAATATCTCTAACACCAGTACATTATATGTTGTACTTATCATACATTAAATTCATTCCCATAGGATTGGAATTACTGTGATTACAAGGAATATACAAAAGTATCGGTTGGGAACAAAGAATTTATCTGCATTATTTGCCGACGGTATGGAGGAGAGATACGTGTTGTTATAGAGGAATCAAATGCTTGATAAATTCAGAACATAACAAAAACATTATTTAATAATAACTCTTGCATGTAATAAAATATTTTGGTGTAATTAATCACCTTCCACCTTTAGTTTTGCATAAAGTTACCACTCTCTTCCTGTACCAACAGCAACCGAAGGTGGCCAAGGCTACAGCTAGTAATGAGAGACTGACGGTAACAATGATAAAGCTGTCTTTGGCACTAGTTGAGTGCACCCCTTCATCTTCACAATGAGCACCAGACTCTCCCACACCACACCTGACAATAAGAAACAGATTATCACATTTGCCACTACATAAAATTCAGTTAGGTTAATTTTATTTAAGTTCATCTCAAATTCTGTTCATCCTGGAACTGTTTTCTTTATAATGCTAACACAAATTGACAAATATAGTGCACTGTACTCTAACTACTTTACTTTATCTACACCAGAGTGCTTGTGGGTCATATGTAAAATTTGGACTGGTTTCAGGAGAAGCTTCCAGACTTCCTGTGGATTCAGTGGAATCCCAGGTTGTGTAACTTTTACCATGTTGTGGTACAAGGGTAAGTTGCACAGCTGGGAGTCCCCTGATCGTTGCCTCGAATTGCCTCTTTGCTCCAATTGATTTTTGCAATGGTTTTACTACTGTAATTTTACAATTTTCTTAAAAAGCAAATAGAATTTAAAATGTTTTACCTGAACTAAATTGGAAATTGAGCAAAATTTATATGCACAAAGAGAGAAAATGACAGATCTTCATACCTGCAGATGTAGTGTGTGCTGGAGTGAGGCTCACACTCTCCTCCATGCTTACATTCAATACCGTCACAAGATCCCACCTATAAATAGACGTGTTGATGTTTATACTGTACTTTATGTAGTCGTATTTCTACCATACCACACAGCACAAACCTTAATTAGTTCAACTTACTAAAACTAGTTTATATTATTGTTGGTAGTAAATTCTGTAAATATCCACTGTACTGTGCAGAGTCCCCTAAGGCACTCAGAGTTGTGCTATTTTTTTTAATTAGGCTATGTTTTAATGTTTTATAATGTGTTCATCACTCTGTGTTTTGAAGTGAAAATGGTTGAGTTTGGAAACATTTTGACATTAACTTTACCTGAACATTTATAAAACAACAAAAATATGTCTTTGACAATTGCACTATGAAGTTTTTGACAAAACCAGGTGTGCAGTGCAGTGGATATACTATTTTTAACATTTATCATTAAAGCTTAATCTAAAATAAAAACATTTATATTCTTTAGCATGAAGCATCCAGAGAAATTGAAATTAGTTTATTGAGGTAAAATGCACACAAAGGGATGAGGTAGCTCAAGCTATTCTCACCCCGTTCAGTACATCGTGTTAATACATACATATACACACATCACAAACAATAAACATATTACCAAACATTCTGAGAGATAAACATCTACATTTCCTAGCATCCAGCGAAGTCAGTAATTATCTGAAGAAGGTACCAAGCCTAGTAGTGTCTAGAAAGCTGTATACAGCATCATTATTAAATTTCTGACTTTTTACATCGACTGTATCGTGTACAATTTAATTTAAATCTCAAAGTATAACCCAGAAATATACTACCCGTATTAAAAAAAAAAACTCAAAACACTTCAATTAAAAAAAAAATAAAAAAATAAAAAAAAAAAAAATCTGGAAAAGTGAGTTGGAAGGACAGGAAGAGGGGAAGATGTGTACCTGGTTTTCTGTCCATACTGTGGTCACTAGAAATGGAGGCCACTGGGTAATTGTGCTTTCTCTAAATTCTTGTATAGCATTATATTCTGGGAAAATTTGAGTTACAAGTACAGTACAGTACAGTATAGTTACGAGAAGCAAAATTCAAAAAATGTAACAGCAGCCCTCTTGGCTGCAGGGATTGTTTTGTTTGGAGTTAGGCTTGTGGGCAGATACTGGAATCAAGAAGGTTATTACTGCCATAAATATACATATACAAATATACGTGTATTCATCTGGTTGTGTGTATATGATGTGTATTGTCACCATTCTTGTAATGACTCAGAAAGCATTATGAGGAGATATTTTTAAGAATTTGCTCTCTTTGATAGTGGGGATGATTCTGCACTGTTTACATTGAAAGTTTGCAGTATTACCACTGTATGCCGTTGCCACCATCACTACCCGAGCTTTGACGAATACAATTTTATTCTTACCGCTATGCATTTTCCTACTGTAGCTGAAGATTCACTAAACCCTACTTGGCATAAGCATGTTGCAGAATTGTTGTATGAAGTACAAAGTTGTGGACATGTTGTTAAGGCACAAATATCTCGTCCTGGAATACAATGATTTTCACATAATAATTTAAAGATAAATTTTTAGCCACAATTTAATGTTCTTATTGTTTGTTAGAGTAAATTGTGCTGTCCATGCCTGTCAGTAGATACTGATATCAAGTATTCTTTGAATAGATTTCTAAGATGTAATATATTTGGCTGATAAAAAGAGAGATACTAACTTTTGCTTCTACCTTTATTTCAGGTAACAAATAATTGGCAAAATATTACAGCATTTGTAAAATTAAATATTTTTGTTCTATTCATATTAAAAGAATTTACTATATAAATACAATAAACCACCACAATGAAAAAATCAAATACTCTTTTCAAGAAGCCCTTTTTGCCATTCAAAACTTGGATGATTATAAATGCACCCTTTGACACACACGCTCATATTAACATGAAGTAACTTACCAATACTCATGACTGGAGGGACAACAGCCAAGGCCTTGGCAGGTGAAGTTAAGGTCCTGGAGTTGCATACACTTGCATCCATCTTGCTACAGCGGACAGCTTCATGACCTCCCAGATTAATCCACATGACCCAATCACCAGTCAATGACAAACTAATGGGCGAGTGAACCTAAATACAAGAAATTTACACCATTTTATGGAATAAAATAATGGAAACCTTGAATTTGTTAGTACAATTTTTAAATATTCAATAGCTTGGAAACTTTTTTCTCAATAGAACAAGACTGAAATTTAAACTATGGTACAGTATAGCCTTCACATTGATATTACACTAAGGTATTGTTCCATTAAAGTACACTAAAGTGCCAAATTTAATTTGGAATAGTTCAAAGTTAAACAACGAACTTGCCTTGTTCTCCTGGATAATACGGTGTTTGCTACCTTCCCATGAGACTGACTCGATAGTGTTAAGAGCAGTGTCTGTCCAATAAACCCTCTCTTTCGCTTCATCAACTGCCACTGATCCACATCGCACCATCTGTAAAATATTTCCAAGAAAAAATTTGTTATCTGGAAGTTACACAAAATGAAAGACATATTCCATGTGAAAACAGAAATAAAAGTTATCAGATATACCTTATCTTTCCAGAGCACTTTTTTGTTCTGACCATCCAAGAGGGAAACTAAAATCTCTGATCGGTCCTCATGGCCAAGATAATTAGTACAAAAAACAGAAGACGTTCACTGGTAGCCACACGAGTCGATGGAATCTCAACATTAAATGCTTTGAAGATCAGACTACACTGACCATTTGTTACACCACAAACCTATACAGGAAGAAATGCACCGATTCCGTGAATTTAACTCTTGAATATTAAACGGCTGCGTTTAGTTCAATGATGAGTAAACTCAGCCCAGATCATGAATTGATAATTCAACTTAGTTTTTTTTCTATATTGTATTTTCAAACAACATAATGCAGAAATCATTTCAAACTGAATTTATATAATATTTCATAACTAGCCTATATGAAATTATAAAGTGAAAAAAGTGAGATTTCCATTAAACACTTAAATTTTTCGGTCTTATTTGCATTACAAAATAAAATATTGTCCATTCACTTACTAATATGAAAGAATATACATTCTTAAAATTTATTTCTCCACTTCTCTTCACTACTCTGGCATCTTGTGGCACAAGTGGCCTCTGGGCATGAAAGGATTCAGAAAAATAAATATTTTGCGTTGTAGGGTCAAATGAGAGACCCTGAGGCTTCCTCCTCTTAGTGAGGAGGACCTTGTGATCAGTGCTGCCATCATGGCCACTGGGAAGGCTTACCATTCCCACAACACCTTGCTGCGCTGTCAGAATAATGATACTAAAATCAAGATTATTGTAAACCTTTTAATTATTTACATCTGCCAATTACACTACTGTACATGTGTTAGTTAAATGTTGTTTACTATCAAACACTTAAGTGGTAGAATACAGTCAGTAACATGACAGTAATGAAGTGAACAAAGGGCTGCCCAGTGTTGTTTGGGGCCCTGAATCACTGGCTTACTCGGCTCGCACCTAAGAATCACTGATCTTGACTACATATAGGAAAATTAACACTATGCTTACATAATTCATTATTTGTATGTGATGTAAACAAGGCAAAGATTACAGTACTGTATAGCCACTTACTATCAGTATAAAGGAAGTTATTCTCAAGAGGATTGTGCTCCAGTGAGTTAATGTTGATCCACTCTGGTATCTTCATCTTGTTTACAATCTGATAACTATGGCTCAGGTTTACTAGGAGACCTGGCCATGCCATCACCATCCATTCCTCACCAGCTTTAATATTTATCAAAGAAATATAACGTTACAATATTATAACCACTTCATAGTACACACACATCCTTACACATAAACCGAAGTCCTGTGTGTACTTCATTACACACAGAAATCACAATAGCGTGATGCATCAAATGAACAATTCTGTTTGTAATGAAGGACAAAAAGGTAGAATAGTTTGTTGACAAAGTTCGGGTGCATGGGGGAATTGTGTAAAGCCCTGGTTTGTCTCTCAAAGAGACTGCAGGATCAGTGTGATGTCAGTAGAACTCCCGGTTGAAATTCTTTTACCATGTCGCGGCACAATCGATTAAGGTGCGTCTGGGATCCTTTCGGACGTAGGTTCGAACCCTCATCACGGCCCTTGTGGATTTATTCATTTGATGCATCACGCTATTGTGATTTCTGTGTGTAACCTTTTCTTGTTCCCTACATTTTGTCATCTATTGACACTAAGCCCTAGCTTCCTTACTTTAACTTTAATGGCTAATTTTTTAATTAAACAAACCCCATGCATATTGTTAAAGCATGTATTCACACGTCGTCTTGGGAACAGGGAAAATAACTGCCAATGCAAGATAAATCGATGTCAAAGATGGTCTTATGCGTACACTTACATAATTGTTGCTCGTGTCATGTAAATGTTTATGCAAATAATTAATCACTATGAAATTAACTTCCTATTTTTCGATTAATATTACTCTCTCATGAATAAATAGTTGGTGCAGGTTTTGCATGAGATAATAATAACTAATAATCCAAAGTATGCTTATAAGTACCTTCAAGCTTGCAGGTTTTGCCATCAGGTCGTAATTCATAGCCCGGTTTGCATGAGCAATAATATGAACCCCTCAGCTCATGGCAGTAATGGCTACAGTGTGCTTCGTCTTTGCACTCCTTTATATCCTGTTAACAACAAATGTACCATAATGCTGTGTACACATCTCAAAATGTCTATTTAATTATGTTCAAAGATCAAACAAATTTGATTTACAAGTTCTGAGAAGCTATTTTTTTTTAATCAATCTAATTTCTACTAAGTGAACACCATTACACAAGAAAGCAGAAATACAAGTCTACTCATTTGTAACAAACATACTGGAGCAATTGCAAAAAATTAAAGCTGAAAGGACAATACCACCAAAATAAGGACAATGGATATGTTATTCATAATGGAGGCAAATCATAAGCATGACAAATGCAGACAGTGGAGTAGATGCAGCAACCTACCGAGCAGAGTTCCAGTGTGCAAGTTAACCAAAGACAACATACATCGTGGGAGAAAGCTACAAACCCCCCAACCCCCCTTCCCTAAGGTTTCCTATAGTGGCACTTCCATGACTGGCTGAAATCAACTATTTTTTCACTATGTAAAGCTCTGCACAGTCATCTGCCAATAATAATCATTAGTGAAAGAACAGGGAAAGGAAGGAAGGGGGGAGGAAGGGGGACAGAACATTAGTCAGATCCTCTTATTACAGTTACAGGCATTGGAATAGAATTTGACAGTAGAACAACTCAATGGCAGTCATTTCAATGTAAATAAGATTAACAAGGGAAGGGAACTATCGGGAAAATGCCAAGCCATTACGACTACAGTATATAGCACTTGGAAGGGGTCAAGATAATGATTTGGGATGGGGCGGAGAAAAGCAATGGTGCCCAACAACTTGGACAGTTGTTATTGAACGCCGACCTGCATGAAGCGAGACCACCGCTCTACCGTCCAGCCCAAGTGGTTGGACGATAGAACGATGTTAACAGCAGGTGTAAACACAATTTTAATGCCCATATACCACCATGGTAGACAGTCTGCAGGTGTGAAGAAGTCCATGTTTCTAAGCATGGAAACATCAACTTCAGGACAAATCTGCTTTGGAGAAAGTTCAACATTGGGCAATAAAAATCCTCCCAGAACTAAGTTAACTGATATCAGGAATAGTTGAGGGCCATAGGACTAACACTACATGCTCGACATGACAGGGTTGATCTTGTCAAAAATTAAAATACTGTACTAAGCAATTTGGAGGATATTTACCCCAGACCACTTCTTTAAAAGATTAGATAATTTTAATTATAATTAATTTTGTCAGGGACAGACAGCTTGTACACACACATACATACATACATACACACATACATACACACATACATACATATACACACACATACATACAAACATACATTAGGCTTACGTTAAGGCCCCCACCCATCCCAAGGTCAAACTACTGACCGTCTTCACGATGCAACTTCACAACAGTTGACTGGGTATCTATTTACTGCTAGGTGAACTGAGACAATGGGTGAAGGAAACATGCCAACCATTTCTACCCCACCTGGTATTCGGATCTGGGATTCCCAACTGCGAGTCGAGAACGAACCCAACTTTACTACCAAGACCTTAATGTTAACACAGACAAGACTAGGGGAGGAGGGGAGGGCCACCATCTTGCTGGTGGCTTTGACAAGCCACCAGCAAGATGGTGGCCCTTGTGTAAATTCAGGAAAACACTGTACATAACTCGTCTGCTAGATAATATAAAGGCAATACAAATTACCCACAATGTTAAGTTATTTAACTGGCAGGTAATTTAAGTTTATTAAGTGACAACTATAAACCTCATTTTAAACTTCAATCGACAATATGAACTAAGTAAAAATAATTTATTTTACATGCTAGAAAACTAGAACAAGACTTATTATTCCTGAGAATACCAGTTCTAAACAGTGGCCACTTACCACACAATCAGCACCATTGGGAGCAAGTGTGTAGCCCTGGTGGCAGGAGCACCGATGACCCACAGGGCTGGGATGACATATATGCTGACATCCACCATTATTTCTACAGCTTTCTTCTACAAGAGATCAGTATTGCAGCTTATCTTAGTTAATAACACTATCAAGTAATACAAGTGGATCACATGATAAATTTCCAGCAAGTGGCAAGATGGATAAGGTGATGAACAGACTGGCAGAGAATATATTTTAACAGGATTGCATATAATGCATGCATACAAGAGGATTTGCTCAAATACTTGTATAGTTCAAAATACTTACGTGTATTTGGATTCCCTCCAGTATTCAAATATTAGCCAATTTACTTTTAAAGTATTTCTAATATATACATTCCATAAATACCTGTCACCCCCCTTTACATTAGCAATTACTACAATAAACTACAACCAACATTGGCGACTGCTTTGGGTTTACCCATACATATTATAACATCTGGAGAACTGATCGAGAATAGAAGCAAGAAACTGGGATAGTTGCCACTAAGATACATAACCACCTAAACACATTGGTTTGTGTTACTGGCAACTTGTTTATATATTAAGCAAAAACCATTATTAACATCAATGATGACCACCATAAAGTTATTCAATTTCTCAAAAGCTGTCATTTGGAAGATACAAGCCACAAAATGAACAGAGCATGTTAAATTATCTAAGCACAAATACATGCATATTTTAAGCAACTGGGATCAATTTCTTGAAATAGGCAAAATATTAGTTTAAAAAATCAAGTTCCAGGAAATTTAGCTTTTCAAGAAACTTTGTGCATAATAGATTCCAAAGTGGCCACAAGGGTTATAATATAGTAAGAAAGTCAAGCCTGGCCTTCACAAGTCAAGCCTGGCCTCGGGCCGGGCTTGGGGAGTAGAAGAACTCCCAGAACCCCATCAACCAGGTAACCAGGTTAAAGTAATAAGGCACAATGACTGTTTCAAAATATAAAGCGAGAACACATTCAAGTTATCCCAATACAGTACTTATCATAGTAAGTGGAAAACTAATATGTATCTACATAATAGATAATTAATAAAGTTTAATCCCTACAAGAAAACTACTTCCAATTATCAACTAACCAATTTATTGAAACTAATCTGTTAGGATCATTTAAAACATTCAAGGTATTATAACTTTGATACTTGCTACACCAGCTTCCCTCATCAGAGCCATCAATGCAGTCAGCAGTGGTGTCGCAAACCTTCCTATTCTCCACACAGTCCCCAATGCTGCACAGAAACTCCGTCTCGCCACAAATTCTTTCAGATGATGCCCCACCTGCCCACCAAAACCTATTTTTATTCATTTTTCAAACCAGTGTTTTGTGCTAGAATACTGCCTCTGAAATTCTCTTTTGCATGATATACTGTATTGTTTAAAATCAAGAAACATTTATCAAATTTCCCATTTAAACATCCTGACAAAGTAAATCATTAAGTTTGCCTTTTCATTTCAGAAAAATAAAACACTCACGTAAATAGTTCCCACCGAGTACAGACAAGGAAGTGTTAGACATTTTGCAATTGGCATCAGGGCCTTCATCTGATCCATCCTGGCAGTCCTCCTCACCGTCACACACCCACCTGACCAATATAAAATCTTCACTACCCTTCCTCCCTCTTTCCGTTAACATTTATTGTGAAAGTGCTTGGCCTTCAGAGGAGAGAAAATAAACATAAATGGGACCCCAACTCATTCCCTTTGCCCTTGCATCGAGTACCGTATTTGGCCTTTTTGTAAACTAAATAAATTATAAATGTACATTTAGGAATAGTTTTTTATTTGATTGATTTAACTTAAAATCTATCTAACTAAACCAAACCCAACCCATCCTGAGCCTAGGTCAATAATATATACAGTACTCTTTTGACACAGAACAAGCTTTGTTGAAACGCCTTTGTACGCTTTTATCATACCCGGGAGCCGGTCGGCCGAGCGGACAGCACGCTAGACTTGTGATCCTGTGGTCCCGGGTTCGATCCCAGGCGCCGGCGAGAAACAATGGGCAAAGTTTCTTTCACCCTAAGCCCCTGTTACCTAGCAGTAAAATAGGTACCTGGGTGTTAGTCAGCTGTCACGGGCTGCTTCCTGGGGGTGGAGGCCTGGTTGAAGACCGGGCCGCAGGGACACTAAAGCCCCGAAATCATCTCTAGATAACCTCAAGATACCCCAAAAATATATTGAAAATTCAGACCTGTAATCCCATTATGAAGCCTTAAAATATCGTTATTTAAGCAAAGTCTTCCATGAAATAATACTGACCTCAATGGAATGCAACGATCCGTTCTGTGACAATGAAACTCATATTGTGAACACCACGTACAGTCCTCATCATCCTCCCGAGGACAGTCACGCTTACCATCGCACCTGGGACCATGAATTATTATTAGACAAACTTGCATCAAGACAAACAGTATAGTAAAGTGAACATTTTACATATTTCATATGTACAGTATTCATCATCTTATTAAACACCAGACTAAAGTTGATATGAACACAGTACTTTACTTATATTGCAATCCATTTACATCTTTGTACAGTTTCATGGCTGCAAGATATGATGACACTACAGCTTTACCCATCACTATTTTACCAATGTGAAATATTTACTAGATAAATTTGATGCTTGGAATTTCCTTTTCTGAAAGGATAAATATTAAAGCGCTTCCCATCTTTAATGGTGTTGATAGCTAGGCAATATTTTACTTATTTATCTTCTTGAATTACAGTCAGAAGAAGTATCCTTTACATTCCTGATTTAGGTAGTTTTTTATATATCAAATTAACGATGCTGAAGATATCATTAATAACCTTGAACAACTTACACAGCGGTGCTTGGGATGCATATTGCTTCAAGTTGTGAAGGGCTGAGAGCACACATTACATGGCCACTAGGGCACACCACTGGCAAGTTAGGAGGTATGACTGAACATTTTGTGGGGCTCTCATCGGACCCATCGGCACAATCTGGGTCGCCATCACATGTCACATATAGTGGAACACATTGCTTGTTGCTGCACATGAACTCTCCCACCTTGCAGTTTGCTGCAAAGTGAAAAATAGAAAGTTTACTTATACAATTTAAATAATAAGCATAATGATTACTTCAAAATAATTATTGACAGCTCACAACTTTGTCCACGGTTGTTAAACATCTTCCCAGCGTAAGAAATATTGCCAGAACAAATATGCACGTCTTTAAGAGAAAAGTGAATAGTTTTCTTCAAGAAGTGCTGGACCAACTGGGCTGTAGTAGATATGTGGGTCTGCAGGCCGCTCCAAGCAAAAGCTTATTGGACCAAGTAGGTGTTACACATTACTTCAATGTGTATTGAAGTAGGGGCATCAGAGGTAGAACGATTTGGTTGACAGGGCCCGAGTGCATAGGGGAATTGTGTGAAACCCCGCTAGGCTTCAGTGGAAGCCTCGGGATCCTCGTGGGGGCTGTAGCACTCCAGGTTACAATTATTTTACCATGTCGTGGTACAGGTGACTAGAATGAGTCTGGGAACATCCAGCACATAGATTCGAACCCTCATCAAAGCTCTTGTGGATTTGTTCACTTGATACATCACATTATTGTGATTTGTTTGTGAAACCCCCTCATTCTAGTACTGCTTTATATCACATACACTTGCAGGTAAAGTTAACTTTCTAATTTTCCAATCCCATTTTAAGATAAGATTCTTTACGAATAAATATCTTTTGAATTTATGGCAATTAAAATGTGCTTTAGTTATACACTGTCCCTCCCACAAGAGTAACGCTCACGATCCCCACCTGGGCAGTCTTGCTCATCAGAGCCATCTGTGCAGTCCTCGCCTCCATCACACTGCCACAAAGATGGTATGCAGGTCCCTGAAACAGCAGTAGTAGTACTTTAACAAATTTAACACACTTTTCATTATTATTATTACTTGATAGTTCTATTAAATGTGAACTTTTTATGTAGAAGTTGTGCACGTGTTAGAATTATTATATAAATGTCTTAATTTGATAATCATGTAGGTGTATGACATGATTATATAATGTTTCTTTGGTTGTTTAATGTATACATGGAAGGGATCATGAAGGAGAGCAAGGTGAAAATATTAAGAAAGGTGTTAAGCTAATGTATAGCTCTAATATGAGTAATGTACATACAATTTTAGACACATTATGTAAATGACACTTATTTTAAGGAAGAAGAATTGACACATTTATTGGTGTCGGAAAAGCTTGAAAAAGAGGAAAATCTATGAAGTAAATGTGAAAGACAATACCGATACTGTACTCACCATCCTTACACGTGAACTTGTGAGGAGGACATGACATTGTGCAGTTGATCTCGTCTGAGCCATCCGGACACTCTGCTCTCCCATCACACAACCACATACGTGGGATGCATTCCCCCGACGTGCACTGCCACTGTGCTGACAAAATCAGTCATGGGAATATTTATAGAGAACCTAATGTTGTGTGTGTACATTTTTAAGCGAAATGTATATTGCCTAAGTTAGATCCAATCAATAATGCTTATGTCTCTTAGTAATCTGTAGATTTCCTTAAAATATATATAATATTTTCTAGACAAAGTTAGGTGTTCTTATTCACTCAGCAGGATACATAATTGCAATTACTAAAGGTTCATCTAACATTAAAACCCTACCACTCCTGCAGGTAACATTTGTACAGTATTCTGGATTCTCATCCGAACCATCATCACAGTCATGGACACCATCACATCTCCAAGTTTTATCTATACAGTTGCCAGAAGAGCACTGGAATGAAAATTCATCACAATTCTTGACGATGACCTCACAGTCCTGCTCGTCACTACCTCCTTCACAATCCACAGTACCGTCACATCTGCCAAAACAATGACCAAAAAAAGTTTGGTTATTTCCATGGATAGCTGCTATGCACTTTCATATTGTAAACAATAGTGTAAAAAGAAGACAGTCTTAATCAGTGCACTATGAGTAACAGAATGCAATGACATTTCTGCCATCAGCATCAAATGTTCTTACATTCAGATACCCCTTACTAATGCCTGTGGATTTTCTAGCTCTTCCCCCCTGCATCAACACCCAAGCCCAGATCATTCCCAACAAAAATGCCCGCCGACAAGCTTATACATTCTCACATCCCATCCCTCCAGTTAGATACCACCATCACGGATGACTACAACTTTGAGCTTTAATACACAGACTGGGCATACATTCATCAGTCAGCCAGATTCCTAGACAAAATATTTCTTGTGAGGAGATATTATGCCTTCACATCTGTAGGAAGAGACAGGATGTGCAATGCTCATTGCTGCTTCTCCTACATCTGCAATATACTGAGGTGTTACAGACATCTGCACTTCCCAGGATGAAGCTGCTTCTTCTCGGCTAATCTGCAAGCAGCACTGGACCACACAGTGTTGATGGACAAGTATACATGTCCACAAGATGACAAGCAGAATCAGTTCCACTACAGCCAGCCTAAAGTAACATCTCTGCTGACCTGTCTCAACCTTGCTATCTCACTACACACACTGCCTTCAGTCTCACCTTACTACTAACTGTAACCTACATACAAAATATATACTGGTACATATATTGTTGACCACTATTGTGTCTTTAATATCCTTCTGTCCTTTTGTAGTCAAATCACCTACAACATAGATTTTATATTTAAGTTAATTACTGTTGTATTAGATAATCACAATAATGTACCATTAACAAGATTTGCTGTTCAGTTGAAAGCAGAGTAATTGACTTTCCTAATAACTACCCAAGTAAATCCAAGGTTCTGTTTGCAGGATGTGCTTGTTTTCTCAAAGATTTTTCCCACTTTCTTCCCTTGACTACATTAAAGGACCATTAGTGAAGATCCCTGTCAAGGAGGACAGAGCCTCAGATGCTTTGTGGTCTAGTTGGACAATACTGTACCACAAAGCACCCGAGGCTCTGTCCACCTTGACAGGAATCGTCACTAATGGGCCTTCTGTGTAGTCACGGGAAGAAAGTGAGAAAATTTGTTTGAACAAATTCAAGAACTTGCCTCCATCTGGCTGGAATGCAACTAGGAGATCCTGAGCACAAGAACCGATCACCATGACACTTGGTCCTCAGGCAAGTAAAACCATCTTCTGATAGTTCAAAGCCAAGTGCACATGCACAGACCTGTCAACAGAAAACATTTAAATCTTTTTCATAAAAAATGGTACAGTATTTGATAACCCTGAGGAAAATCTTTTGAACTATTTTAACATTGAATGTTCTGATTAGTTGTCAAATTAGTCTCTGGTAGCATAGTAAACTTGCATAAACATGATGAGTAATTAGTATTTCATTAATGAAATAACATGCACTACACTTCTACCAGTACAGTATACTGTACATCAAACAAATTTTATATCCCTATTTTGATCAAAACACCTCACACTCAAGTGATACACATTTAAAAGAATCTAGCAATTTGTTCCTGAAGTGCAGGAATAGGTACACCATTATTTTACCTGAAAAGGTCTTAACGAATTTGACAGCAAACCAAATAAATATTTTACTGACCTTATTACTCATGCCATTACCAAGGCAAAGTTGAGAGCACTTGCCATTACGGTGTGTACAGGGATGATCGAGTGTTGCTGCCGCTGGCACCTCCCACCTGACCTCTCCTAACTTGAAGATTCTCTCCTTACTCTCAGAAAGTCCAGTCCCTTCAGGATAAGTGTAATATTCTAGTTTATTTCAAAACAGGTTCACCATTAGCATTTCTTATATATGTAGTCAGATGGTCAGAACTTTATTTTATTACAACTATTTATGAGGATTAATGCATTTTTTATTTTAAAACTTTTCTAGAGGCCAATGAATTTTAAATATAATAAATACTTATACAATATAACAAATACAGTAGATAGGCATAAAGTATAGGGGGGCATTGTCTACAAAGTATTTTAAGCATTTTATTAATGACTATAGAAAACAATTAGTGCAGCCCAGCCTCACCCTAGTGTCTTATACACTATGTACTGTAATCATTATGTGAATTCAAATTCTGTTATTATATACAGGTACCTGTTATAATAATAATAATAAATAATAATAATAATACTGTAATTATAATTTTTATTTACAGAAAGGTACAATGGGTTTGTGAGATTACACAAGACTGGTATTTTGACATTCTTGCAAAGCCACTAACACGCATAGTGTTCTGGGCAGTTTAAATAATTATACTGTATGTATACAGTACTGTATTGTTGTTTTCAAGATTGACTATTTCACCTTTAGTTTTAAATTCACTGCAAATTCTGTGTTTAGCTTCAGAATCAGTGTAATTACCTAAGTGTAATTACCTAAGTGTAGTTACAGGATGAGAGCTACGCTCGTGGTGTCCCGTCTTCCCAGCACTCTTTGTCATATAACGCTTTGAAACTACTGACGGTTTTGGCCTCCACCACCTTCTCACTTAACTTGTTCCAACCGTCTACCACTCTATTTGCGAAGGTGAATTTTCTTACGTTTCTTCGGCATCTGTGTTTAGCTAGTTTAAATCTATGACCTCTTGTTCTTGAAGTTCCAGGTCTCAGGAAATCTTCCCTGTCGATTTTATCAATTCCTGTTACTATTTTGTACGTAGTGATCATATCGCCTCTTTTTCTTCTATCTTCTAGTTTTTGCATATTTAATGCCTCTAACCTCTCCTCATAGCTCTTGTCCTTCATTTCTGGGAGCCACTTAGTGGCATGTCGTTGCACCTTTTCCAGTTTGTTGATGTGCTTCTTAAGATAAGGGCACCATACAACCGCTGCATATTCCAGCTTTGGTCTAATAAAAGTCGTGAACAATTTCTTTAGTATTTCTCCATCCATGTATTTAAAAGCAATTCTTAGGTTAGAAAGTGTAGCATAGGCTCCTCGCACAATGTTCTTGATGTGGTCCTCAGGTGACAGTTTTCTATCTAAAACCACCCCTAGATCCCTTTCTTTATCAGAATTCTTTAAAGATTTCTCACATAATTTATAGGTTGTGTGGGGTCTATGTTCACCAATTCCACATTCCATAACATGGCATTTATTCACATTAAATTCCATTTGCCAAGTGTTGCTCCAAATACTTATTTTGTCCAGGTCTTCTTGAAGGGCATGACAATCATCTAGGTTTCTTATCTTCCCTATTATCTTAGCATCATCAGCAAACATGTTCATGTAATTCTGTAATCCCTCTGGTAGATCGTTTATGTAGACAATGAACATTACCGGTGCAAGAACTGAACCCTGTGGTACTCCACTCGTGACATTCCTCCAATCCGATACCTTGCCTCTGATTACGGCCCTCATTTTTCTGTCAGTTAGGAAATTTTTCATCCATGTTAGTAGCTTACCCGTCACCCTCCAATATGTTCCAGTTTCCAGAACAACCTCTTATGGGGAACTCTGTCGAAAGCCTTTTTTAGGTCCAGATAGATGCAGTCAACCCAACCATCTCTTTCCTGTAAAATCTCTGTTGCTCGATCATAAAAACTGAGTAAGTTCGTTACACAGGATCTTCCAGATCGAAAACCATACTGTCGGTCTGATATTATATCATTTCTCTCCAGGTGTTCTACCCATTTAGTTTTAATTATTTTTTCCAATATTTTGACTATTACACTTGTCAATGATACAGGTCTATAATTAAGGGGGTCTTCCCTGCTTCCACTTTTGTAGATTGGAACTATGTTAGCCTTTTTCCACACATCAGCTACAACTCCTGTAAACAGGGATGCCTGAAAAATCAGCTGAAGTGGAATGCTGAGCTCAGGTGCACACTCTCTCAGAACCCATGGTGAAACTCCATCTGGACCAACTGCCTTGTTCTTACTTAGCTCCTTGAGCATTTTTTCCACTTCGTCTCTAGTCACCTCTATGTGCTCTATGTTGTTCTCTGGAATTCTTATTGTGTCTGGTTCCCTAAAGATTTCATTTTGTACAAACACACTTTGGAACTTTTCGTTTAGTGTTTCACACATTTCCTTTTCATTTTCCGTGAATCTATTTCCCATTATCAACCTCTGAATATTATCCTTTACCTGCAATTTGTTGTTTATGAATTTATAGAATAGACCTGGTTCTGTTTTACATTTGTCTGCAATCCCTTTTTCAAAATTTCTTTCTGCCTCTCTCCTCACTGCTGTGTAGTTGTTTCTTGCATCTTTGTATCGTTTGTATGTTTGGGGTTTGGCCTCTTCCTGTATTGATTCCATTTTTGTGTCTTTTGGTCTCTGGCCCTCTCGCAATTCCTATTGAACCAATCCTGTTTCCTAGTTCTGCATCTCTGTTTTGGTATAAATTTGTTTGTGCCTTTATCATATATTTCACAAAACTTGACATACATCTCATTCACTTCCTTGCCTAGCAACAAGTCTGTCCAATTATACTCACTAAAAAAATTTCTAAGGTTGCCATAATGTCCTCTCTTGAAGTCAGGTTTTTCAACTGCCTCATCCTCATTTTCTTCCAGATTATAACACATTGCATACTTTATTCCCAAAAAGACATGGTCACTTTTACCCAAGGGAGGAAGGTACTGAATGTCAAATACTTCTTCCTCCTTCCTGGTAAATATCAAATCTAGCATGGAGGGAACGTCCCCTTCCCTCATCCTCGTAGCTTGTTTAACATGTTGATACAAGAATGTTTCCAGGATGAGGTCTACAAATTTACAGGTCCAAAAATCTTCTGTTTTAGCTTCATATGCTTCCCAGTCTATGGATTTCAAGTTGAAGTCACCAACTATCAACAGTCGTGACCTATTGTTATCCGCTCTCGCTATAATCTCTCTCATTATTGTTATAAGACCTTCTCGTTTACTATCTAGCTCCTCCTTTGACCATGTGCTGCTTGGTGGTGGACTATATGCATTTATGACCATTAGTTTATCATCTTCATGGCAGATCTCTAGTGCTATTATGTCAACCTCTTGTGGATTGGCAGTCATTATTTCCTTCACCTTTATGTGTTCTTTCACCAGCACAGCAACGCCACCGCCTTTCCTAATTTTTCTGTCCCTTCTCCAAATTGAGTAGCCCCTTGGGAATATGACCTCATTTAAAATATCATCTTCAAGTTTTGTCTCCGTGAGTGCAACAATGTCTGGTGTCTGCATCTGTATTACATCACTTAACTCCAATATCTTCGATCTTACTCCATCTATGTTGGTGTATGCAATCTTCAGGAACTTGTTCCCCCTCTCCTTATTCTTCACTCCCCTCTCTCTATTGATTGTGTTGGTTTGCCTTTATGTACCACTTTACTGGTCTGCCTACCCCTAACACTTTGTAGAAAAAAGATTGATTTCTTCTTCATTCCTGCTCTCATTTAAACGTTTTGCCTCAGCGAGGTTCAGTTTCAGCTTCTCTCTGTCTTCTCTTGAAAGATCTCGTCTTAATGACCACATTTTCCCATCCTCATCACTTTGTAACTTTCTAGCATTCCTTAGTACTTCTTCCATCTGCTTGGCACCGTTTAGGGTGATCCTCAAAGGTCGATCTTTCCCTTTTACATATCTGCCTATTCTCCTGTAGTCGCACACATTCTCTTTGGTTGTAAGACCTTCCACGAGGCCAACAATTTTATCTACTACTTTTGCTTCTTCTACAGCTCTTTCTGACCTAGATGTTATCTCCTTTTCTTTGCAGCCAAAAATTATCAGGGACTTACTCCGATCAACTGTGTTTTGCACCAACCTCGGGTTAGATGCCAATTCTTTCTCACTTCCAGCCTAATGTTTGTTTTATCTTGGTTGCTGCATTTTTTGCTTCCTTTACTGCTGCTTCCATTTTTTCCTTCTCCTTGGCCACTTGTGCATAAGTGAGTTGCATATCTTTCTTGCACTGTTCTATTCCCTGTGTAACTTCCTCCATCTGTGCTGACAAAAGCTGTTTCTCCTCTTGAATTTCCTTGCCTAGCCTATTGTAATCATTTATGTTTAAATTTGCTCTAACTTCTTCCAAAGCTATTTTTAAGAGTATATTTTCTTCTTCCATGGCTTTGCAATTTGTTTCCAATTGACTCTTTCCTTGCGCAAGTCTTTCACTAAACCCTCAAGACCTAAAACTTTGCTATTCAAATGATCATTACTTTCTTTCAATTTACTAATTATTTCTACATGAGAGTTCACTATAGTATCTAATTTTACCAACTTGTTGTGTAGACTGCTAATATCAATAGTGTGAAATGCTATGCATGTTAGTGGCTTTGCAAGAATTTACTAATTGATCAACATATATATATATACTTTTAACAACCCAATGTACCTTCTTGTATATAAAATCTAATAAATTCAAACTTTTTCAACTTTTTCTGGAACACAGTTTTCATATACAGTACTGTACTTTATAATTCTAAATTCTTGAAGACATTAACTTACCTAGTATTTTGATCCGAGCAGACTCGTTATCAGTTTTAGACGAAATGAACAAATTCAGTGTCCTTCTGGGTCCACATAACGTGGACACCTGTCACCAACATGAAAGGGCTCATGAAGATGATCCTGTAATTTTTGCCTGTCAGAACCATCTGCAGCTACACCTCTCAATACGGCCCAGCCGTAGGTCACACCAATACACAGCCTTTCTGCAATCATTTTTTATTTTATTTATTTATTTATTTATATATAAAAAGAGTTCTTGCATTCTTGTACAGCCACTAGATGCATAGCATTTCGGGCAAGTCCTTAATCTTAATTTTCCCCAGAATATGACCTGTCAATCGTTTAACAACCAGGTACCCATTCACTGCTGGTGAACAGAGACTACCATTAAGGACTGGTGCCCAGTAAATCCTCTCCGGCCAGGATACGAAACCAGGCCAAAGCACCTGTGAAACGCCAGGCGAGTGTGTTACCACTTCGCTATGGGGGCTGCTGTACTGTATATAACTGTATTGTATATAAGAATATACTGTAGCACCCAAGGAAAGTGCTCACTTTATTCAATTTTACAAGGCAATTTTCCAGCATTTCTGCAAGCTTGACCATCTGAAATTTTGTATTGGAAACACTTCAACATGCATTGATTCATATTTCCCATTCATTATACCAAAACAATATTGTAATACTACTATATAATTTGAAAAACAATACAGAAATAAAATTATTTTTTACTCACATTTTAAAAAAACCCTCGAGTGGGAAAGTTAGGTGTTCATTAGTTTTAGTGTAGCTCATTTATATTTACAACCAGGCACAATGGTTTAGCAGTGAAAAAAGTTAGAGATACATAATGGGCTCAGGTAGTGCATTGCAAAATTCATTTAGCCAAGCAAGTTACAGTCTTGGTGGCCCGAATTGCTAGTATAATTTCATTTTGCCTCAGATCTACGAGGTTTTGAGGCTATTGGGGGACAAAGCCTGTGTATAGTATATATGNTGTTATGCAAATAATTAATCACTATGAAATTAACTTCCTATTTTCGATTAATATTACTCTCTCATGAATAAATAGTTGGTGCAGGTTTTGCATGAGATAATAATAACTAATAATCCAAAGTATGCTTATAAGTACCTTCAAGCTTGCAAGTTTTGCCATCAGGTCGTAATTCATAGCCCGGTTTGCATGAGCAATAATACGAACCCCTCAGCTCATGGCAGTAATGGCTACAGTGTGCTTCGTCTTTGCACTCCTTTATATCCTGTTAACAACAAATGTAACCATAATGCTGTGTACACATCTCAAAATGTCTATTTAATTATGTTCAAAGATCAAACAAATTTGATTTACAAGTTCTGAGAAGCTATTTTTTTTAATCAATCTAATTCTACTAAGTGAACACCATTACACAAGAAAGCAGAAATACAAGTCTACTCATTTGTAACAAACATACTGGAGCAATTGCAAAAATTAAAGCTGAAAGGACAATACCACCAAAAATAAGACAATGGAATAATGTTTCATAATGGAGGCAAATCATAGGCGTGACAAATGCAGACAGTGGAGTAGATGCAGCAACCTACGAGCAGAGTTCCAGTGTGCAAGTTAACCAAAGACAACATACATCAGTGGGAGAAATGATACCAAACCCCACAACCCCCTTCCCTAAGGTTTCCTATAGTGGCACTTCCATGACTGCTGAAATCAACTATTTTTTTCACTATGTAAGCTCTGCACAGTCATCTGCCAATAATAATCATTAGTGAAAGAACAGGGAAAGGGAGGGGAGGGGGACAGAACATTAGTCAGATCCTCTTATTACAGTACAGGCATTAGATAGAATTTGACAGCTGAACAACTCAATGGCAGTCATTTCAATGTAAATAAGATTAACAAGGGAAGGGAACTATCGGGAAAATGCCAAGCCATTACGACTACAGTATATAGCACTTGGAAGGGGTCAAGATAATGATTTGAGATGGGGCGGGGAAAAGCAATGGTGCCCAACCACTCAGACAGTTGTTATTGAATGCCAACCTGCATGAAGCGAGACCATCGCTCTACCATCCAGCTCTCCACATATGTCAGTTGCTTAATTTAGAACCTGTATTTGAGGTCGATCTCGAACCCATTGTTGATGTGATGACTTATATTGAATTTTGTAACTAGCTCATCAAGATTGTAACTTGCTTAGTTAAATGAATTGTGGGGCTCAGTCCCTGAGCCCATTATGTGCCTCTGTAACCCTTTCCACTACTGCCCACGGGATGGGTATGGGGTGCATAATAAATGAACTAAACTAACTACCATCCAGCCCAAGTGGTTGGACGATAGAATGATGTTAACAGCAGGTGTAAACACAATTTCAATACCCATATACCACCAAGGTAGACAGTCTGCAGGTGTGAAGAAGTCTTCATGTTTCTAAGCATGGAAACATCAACTTCAGGGCAAATCTACTTTGGAGAAAGTTCAACATTGGGCAATAAAAATCCTCCCAGAACTAAGTTAACTGATATCAAGAATAGTTGAGGGCCATAGGACTAACACTACAAGCTAGACATGACAGGGTTGAGCTTGTCAAAAATTAAAATACTGTACTAAGCAATTTGGAGGATATTTACCCCAGACCACTTCTTTAAAAAGATTAGATAATTTTAATTATAATTAATTTTGTCAGGGACAGACAGCTTGTACACACACAGACACACACATACATACATACATACATACATACATACATACATACATACATACATACATACATACATACACACATACACTGCTGGTGAAAGAACACCTAAAGGTGAACGAAATAGTGACTACCAATCCACAAGAAGTTGACATAATAGCACTAGAGATCTGCCATGAGGATGATAAACTAGTGATCATAAATGCATATAGTCCACCGCTAAGCAGCACATGGTCAAAGGAGGAGCTAGATAGTAAACGAGAAGGTCTTATAACGATAATGAGAGAGATCATAGCGAGAGCGGATAACGATAGTTCACGACTGTTGATAGTCGGCGACTTCAACTTGAAATCCATAGACTGGGAAGCATATGAAGCTAAAACAGAAGATTTCTGGACCTGTAAATTTGTAGACCTCATCCTGGAAACATTCTTGTATCAACATGTTAAACAAGCTACGAGGATGAGGGAAGGTGACGTTCCCTCCATGCTAGATTTGATATTTACCAGGAAGGAGGAAGAAATATTTGACATTCAGTACCTTCCTCCCTTGGGTAAAAGTGACCATGTCTTTTTGAGGATAAAGTATGCAATGCGTTATAATCTGGAAGAAAATATGATGGTCGATGCAATTGAAAAACCTGACTTTAGGAGAGGACAGTATGGCAACCTTAGAAAATTTTTTAGGGAGTATAATTGGACAGACTTGTTGCTAGGCAAGGAAGTGAATGAGATGTATGTCAAGTTTTGTGAAATATATGATAAAGGCACAAAAAAATTTATACCAAAACAGAGAAGCAGAACTAGGAAACAGGATTGGTTCGACAGAAAGTGCGAGAGGGCCAGAGACCAAAAGACACAAAAATGGAATCAATACAGGAAGAGGCCAAACCCCCAATCATACCAGCGATACAAAGATGCGAGAAACAACTACACGGCAGTGAGGAGAGAGGCAGAAAGAAATTTTGAAAAAGGGATTGCAGACAAATGTAAAACAGAACCAGGTCTATTCTATAAATTCATAAACAACAAATTGCAGGTAAAGGATAATATTCAGAGGTTGAAAATGGGAAATAGATTCACGGAAAATGAAAAGGAAATGTGTGAAACATTAAACGAAAAGTTCCAAAGTGTGTTTGTACAAAATGAAATCTTCAGGGAACTCAAACACTTAATAACAGCATGATGTCATCTTCGGTCTTGTGCCCGGCGGTGTGATTATCCCGTAAACGTTTTGTGTCGACAACTGGCGCAGGAAGGTAGCTTGTGGCTGTGAGCGCGCAGGTGACTCAACCTCAAGTGAGGTTGACGGGGGAAGCAGCCAACATGTCTACCCTCAATTTAACTATTGATTACAATTTAATAATCACATGCACACATAACATCACGCGTGACCAGTTAGTGACAAAGGGTTAGACAGTCATATTATGTATGAAAGACTTTACTTCAATATTTGTTAAGTGAGCAAGTTATAGCATATTGATGAGTCGTAACCGCATCGTTATATCACCTATGGATTGATCAATTTATTATAAGCACATACCTGCTATACTCATGGCTAGGAATGTTAATGGAAAATGTAACATAGTTGATTCTATTGTTTACATTATGCCAGGAGACGAGAATTTATTGGTGCACCGTGAAATCTCCTTGTAGTTTTTTTTCATTCAAAGTCGAGTAGAACAGGTCTGCAGGAACAGATGTGAACACTATAATTTCATAATATATATGTATTAAAAAATCCTACCATAAAAATTGCAAGACAATTCCTGATTGTTAATATTATTTAATGGTTGATTCGTTTGGATATACCCCAGTGACGAGTTAAAATTGAAGGTTTATTAAACAAATATATATATACAAAAAAAAAAAAAAAAAAAAAAAAAAAAATAAAAAAAAAAAAAAAAAGAAGCTGTTTAAACTCTGTTCAGTGTGTGTAACTAAAGTCTTTGAAAATGTAATAAGTTTACGAAACGCGCTCAAGTGTCGCGTCAGACTACAGAAATAAAGAATGAATTTTGGGAGAATTGATTTTTCATTTACCGTCATCAGTAAAAAGACAAACATAAGGAAAATTGAGAAAATTCGTGTTAGAATTATTAATCTTACTTTTTCGGTCATAGTTTAATAACATATGTCTACAGGGAAAAGACTGCTACCAAATATACTAATACAAATATATATAATATATATATATATATAATATTATATTATATATATATATATAATATAATATATATTATATATATATATATATACTATATTATATATAATATATGTCAAAATTTTGTGTTAACTGTTAATTATTGTGGGAAATTA
>WNGS01163002.1:7489826-7543076 GCA_020271785.1 Procambarus virginalis | reverse complement strand
GGGTGACACTTTACATTTGATTGATTATTAACCACTGACACGTCCAGCTTGCTTGTATAGTGATGTGGAAGCCGAACACCTGGCAGGAGTGTTGATATTCCCTCCACATTCCTAGACACATTATGTGCAGTGTTCAGTATTCCCTCCACAGTTCCTAGACACATATGTGCAGTGTTCAGTATTCCCTCCACAGTTCCTAGAACACATTATGTGCAGTGTTCAGTATTACTTTCCTTTCGTTAGACACAGGAGGATACCTATTTACTTATTTATATACAGGAGTTGCATTAGGGGGGTTACAGAGAATGTAGAAAATAGTTGAATAACATTCTTGTAAAGCCACTAGCACGCATAGCGTTTCGGACACCTCATGACAGCATAAGCATACTGTTAGTAAGTAGATATTTGGGACGACTTTGACCATGATCAGGGCCAGTACTCGTCAGTTACCGATCACTTACGAAACCTGTACATCTGAGTTAGGGGGCCCGGTAGTATGGTCGGATTATTTCTTGACGCATAATCGAGAATACCAACGTGTATGAATATACACTGGTTTCCTGTCCCCGACCAATGAATTATAATCTTTCCTTAATCACTGAGGCTTCGTTTACATTTATTAAACAAGTTATAAGCTCCGAAGGGCTACTAGGTTGATTATAACAATAAAAACATTATTTGTGAATTTTTGAAGTTCGTGAACTGTTAAATAAATATAACAAAGCCGCCATGATTGAGGAAAGATGTACAAGTTTCGTAAGTGGTTACGTGAATGTTCGTGGAAGTATGGGCGAAGAGTGAGAGTGGACGCCTGCCGTCACACTTCTCATAATATTCCCTTGAACTTTATATTGTGTGTTACTTGTGTCTTCAGTTGTGTCGGTGTGCTCGACGATATCTTATCTCTGGTGAGAGAACATCAGTGATAGTGCCAGTGGTGGCACCTCATACATTGTCTGCCAGTGGTGGCACCTCACATACATTGTCTGCCAGTGCTGGCACCTCATACATTGTCTGCCAGTGCTGGCACCTCACATACATTGTCTGCCAGTGCTGGCACCTCACATACATTGTCTGCCAGTGCTGGCACCTCACATACATTGTCTGCCAGTGCTGGCACCTCACATACATTGTCTGCCAGTGGTGGCACCTCATACATTGTCCGCCAGTGGTGGCACCTCACATACATTGTCTGCCAGTGGTGGCACCTCACATACATTGTCTGCCAGTGCTGGCACCTCACATACATTGTCTGCCAGTGGTGGCACCTCACATACATTGTCTGCCAGTGGTGGCACCTCACATACATTGTCTGCCAGTGCTGGCACCTCATACATTGTCTGCCAGTGCTGGCACCTCATACATTGTCTGCCAGTGGTGGCACCTCACATACATTGTCTGCCAGTGCTGGCACCTCACATACATTGTCTGCCAGTGCTGGCACCTCACATACATTGTCTGCCAGTGGTGGCACCTCACATACATTGTCTGCCAGTGCTGGCACCTCATACATTGTCTGCCAGTGGTGGCACCTCACATACATTGTCTGCCAGTGGTGGCACCTCATACATTGTCTGCCAGTGGTGGCACCTCATACATTGTCTGCCAGTGGTGGCACCTCACATACATTGTCTGCCAGTGCTGGCACCTCATACATTGTCTGCCAGTGCTGGCACCTCACATACATTGTCTGCCAGTGCTGGCACCTCACATACATTGTCTGCCAGTGCTGGCACCTCATACATTGTCTGCCAGTGGTGGCACCTCACATACATTGTCTGCCAGTGGTGGCACCTCACATACATTGTCTGCCAGTGCTGGCACCTCATACATTGTCTGCCAGTGCTGGCACCTCATACATTGTCTGCCAGTGGTGGCACCTCACATACATTGTCTGCCAGTGGTGGCACCTCACATACATTGTCTGCCAGTGGTGGCACCTCACATACATGTCTGCCAGTGAGGTAGCTTACTTGTTGACCAGACCACACACAAAGACCTTACTTTGCTCCTCAGGTCTCTCTTGCCTATTTATTGCCTGTCTCTACCTCCCCATCACAATCGACTTGAGAATGGTCCAGGACGGACCGAAACGTCGTCGTCCCTTCACCTTCTAGTGTGTGGTCTGGTCAACATACTTTAGCGACGTTATTGTGACTCATCGCCTGCAAGTCAATCAGCCTACCATGCCAACTAAGTCAACCATCCCAGCCAAGTATCAGCCCTCCATTTCAGCCGAACCAACCAGTTCGCCATTTCAAACTCTCGAACAAGCGACCCCCCTCCCCGCACCCCGTCCTCCAAACATAGACCCAAAAGTGATTCCGTCCACCCGCCAAACCCCCTGTTTATGAATGAAAAATGGTTTCCACACGACTCACACAACCCGTCCTCGACTCAAGTCCATTACATTCAGCGGTCAACCCCACAGACGCATTCATAAATTTTAACATGCTGTTCATTCAAAACGGGAATTTTCTCAAGTATAAATTAATATTATAATATATTAGCATATTGTGTATAAATAGGCATAGGTTAGGTTAGGTCAGGTGTTTAGGTTCTGCTGGCGATTATTTGTATTTGTAGTACGTGGGTGAAGCATTTATAGCGTTGTGGTTCGAACAAAATTCGTCAGTGAAGCAGTTGTTCCGGAAATGTTCGAACGTCAGCAGTTGTGAGTCGTGTGTAAACCGCTTTTCATTCATAAACAGGGGGTTTGGCAGGTGCATGGAATCACTTTTGGATCTTTGTTTGGAGGACGGGCTGACTCACAACTGATTTCGTTCGAACACTTCCGGTACAAGTGCTTCACTGACGAATTTTGTTCGAACCACAACGCTATAAATGCTTCACCTACGTACTACAAATACAAATAAACCTAACCTAACGCAACAGAACCTAAACACCTAACCTAACCCAACAGAACCTAAACATCTAACCTAACCTAACCTATGCCTATATATACACAATATGCTAACATATTATAGTATTATATTTGAGAAAATTCGCATTTTGAATGAACAGCATGTTAAAATTTATGAATGCGTCTGTGGGGTCGGCATTTTGAATGAACAGCATGTTAAAATTTATGAATGCGTCTGTGGGGTCGACCGCTGGATGGAATGGACTTGAGTCGACGACGGATTGCCCCGTCTGATACAACAACACAGCAGGACGCTCCACACACCTGACGCCTCCGTCATTGGAGAGTTTGTTCCATCGTTACATATACACATTAATATAGACCACCATACGGCACCGCTCCTGTGCCAGGTAAGTCAACTACGGGTTCACCATAGACCGTGCTATTTGGAACTTTTTGTTCCCGGTAGTTGAATCTAAAACAACATTGACAGCGAGCGTGAAACTGTTGGATGTGGCTCCTTTGGCTTCACCTGACCCGGGAGTTCGAAGGTCACTCGGGGCTTCATTTAACCCGAGAATAAGAGTGAAATTTCCTTTATAGGTAGATTCTCATTTATATAAATAATGAGTTGCTACATGGTGTACTAGTGTTCTAGGCTTTCTTTATCGTGTGTATATTCCTATAGTTGTCACGTTGCTGACGAAACGTTGAATAAAATGGAAAAACTAATATGAACTTGTATTTCTTTACCCATTATATATCTGGTAGAATGTATGAGTATTTTTCCATTTTGCGTTAATAAGACATTCATAAGATATTACAACTAATGTTGTTTACAATTCCACACACACTTGACAAAGAGTAAATATTGAAAGCTGCAACTTCAAGAACAAGAGATTATATAGATTCAAACTAAGGAAACAAAGCTGCCAACAAATATTAGAACGTTCTCCTTTTGCAGAGTGATAAGTGAACAAGTTAAGTGAGAAGGTGGTGGAGGCCAAAATTGTCAGTAGTTTCAAAGTCATATGGCAGAGTACTGGGAAGACGGATACAACGAACATAACTCTCATCCTGTAGCTACAGTAAAATATATATATATATATATATATATATATATATATATTATATATATATATATAAATGACAGTGTCAGACCACGAATGTAGAATTGAAACAGGAATTTCCTTAAGTACTTTCGAATGTAATAATACATCTTCAGAAGGAATGAAGATGTATTCCTTCTGAAGATGTCCGAAGATGTATTATAAAATACGAAAATACTTAAGGAAATTCCTGTTTCAGTTCTTCCTTCGTGGTCTGACACACGTTTTTCATCACGTGTTAATTTTCGTGATTTACACACACACACACACGCATATATATATATAATATATATATTATCTATAATATATATATATATTATATCCAATCTAGTATTAGTATTATGCGGCCGTGAAACGTATTTGCAGAGTAAAATTCCAGAGAGACGAAGGTTGAGTCAGGTTGGGCGGATGGGCCCTGGGCCACGTGAACAACCCTCCCTCCGTCATACACCTCCAACACAACACATTCTTCAGGTGACCACTCACGCGCGCAGCATGCACACGTCACTCGGTCAGTCAGGTAAAGCACCGTTGGGGGTTGCCAGTAGATAGATTGGTCGGGCTATGGTATGTGCAGTCTCACATACTTAACTTCGATGTCCATTAAGGGTTTGGAAAAGGTATGGGGGAGGAAGAAGGATGAGGAGTTGAAATTCTTGAGGAGGATTTGGATGGTGAACGAGAAGGCCTGGAAGTTCGGTGACCCGTACAGACCATGGGTTGGCATCAAATATAGATCTCGGAGTGGAGATTGGCTTTCATGGTGGTGTAGGCGAGGTGCTGCGTCTAGCTTGGAGAAGGCGTCTTCCTGTTTGAGGTGGTACACGTTTTGTCATTCTTGTGCATGGGTTGCGATGGTCGGTGAATATGCTGGAGGCGACGCTTCATTAATGTGCACTGTAACTGTGGCAGTTTGGGTCCTTCCGGTTCTTCATTTTCGTCGTGGAATTCGTGTTGTCCATCGGGAATCTTTTGTTGAAGTCTGGGTCGTAGTGCTCCTTTTGCAGGATGGAGAGGTCCACGAAGGCGTGCATGGCGGAGGCGTGGACGAACATTGGCTGCGGGTATTTGTTGGAGTTCTTGTTGGCGATGGTCCAGATACATTTGTGTGCCAGCTGTTGTCCGGTGCTGGGGTTACCCCTGAACCTCTGAGGATAAACGTGACGGCATAGCAGGGACTTCTCTTGTCGTCGGTCTCGGTATAGGTGATCTCAAGGTTCTCACAGTCGGATGGTCCCGTTGCGATCAGAGATCACGACCTCTCCGTAGGGTGCAGACACACCTCCACAAATCTCCAATATCAGCTAATGATACTGGTAATGGCTCCAAACAGCCAACACTTACGGGCTATTCGTGCCCGTGCCACCTTTTGGGTGGCTTAATCTTCATCAATCATCAGTCAATCAAGGTCCCGTTGTTGGTCGCGTGCCAGTAGCAGCCCGTCCTCCAAACAAAGATCCAAAAGTGATTCCATGCACCCGCCAAACCCCCTGTTTATGAATGAAAAGCGGTTTACACACGACTCACAACTGCTGACGTTCGAACATATCCGGAACAAGTGCTTCACTGACGAATTTTGTTCGAACCACAACGCTATAAATGCTTCACCCACGTACTACAAATACAAATAATCGCCAACAGAACCTAGACACCTGACCTAACCTATCCTATGCCTATATATGCACAATATGCTAATATATTATTATAATAATTTATACATGAGAATATTCCCGTTTTGAATGAACAGCATGTTAAAATTTATGAATGCGTCTGTGGGGTCGACCGCTGAATGTAATGGACTTGAGTCGAGGATGGGTTGCCAGTAGAGGGAGTTGAGGTCCACTGGACGACGATGAGCCAGTCTCACATACTATAACATTTACGAGCTTCAAAACTTCCCACTCCTAGGGGTTACTGTTATAAACAACCTCGTTGGGCTGCGGAGCTCATAAACTGCTTAATAAATGTAAATAAAACCGCCATGATTAAGGAAAGATGTACTGATTTCGTAAGTAATTGCATAAATGCTTCATTAATTTTGGCTGGTAAGCACGTAATTGTATATTATATAAAGCCACTTATACGCACATTATTTTGGGCATAACTTAAACTAATACTAATATATTTATTTATACAAAACATATTTGTGGTACAATAATTCCATATTATTTTGAGTCTCGTAGTACTACATCTGGGAGTCCAGGGTTCGATACCCGGTCGGGATAAAAATGGTTGGGCACGTTCCTTCCCCCCCCACAGTAAATAGGTACCCAAGAGTAAATCAACTGTTGTGGGTTGCATCCTGTGGATGCTGGAATGTGAAGCAACTGAAGCCCTGCGCATCAAACTCAACAATCAACATGAGCAGCTGCATTAGATGCAAAATCTACAGCGACTACAATGGTTAGAAAAGCAGTTGAAGAATGGGACACACTCGTGACCACTGTGAATCTATATCCGCCACCAAGATAATGTTATTAAAACAAGACTAAAACCAGTGCGCTAAAACACAAGCTGAAAAGAAACGGGAGAAAAGGAGGAAACCCCACCGCATTTAAAACTTGGACCCAAATATCACAGTAACAAGATTATCGCAAATAATCTAACTCAATTACGGGCTCACCATAGCCCGTGCTACATGGACATTTCGTTCTGGGTAGCTAAATCTAAAACATCATCCTGGGGAGGGTGAGTAGTATGACCTGGGGGGGGGGGTTATCTTGAGATGATTTCGGGGCTTTAGTGTCCCCGCGGCCCGGTCCTCGACCAGGCCTCCACCCCCAGGAAGCAGCCCGTGACAGCTAACACCAAGGTACCTATTTTACTGCTAGGTAACAGGGGCATAGGGTTTAAGAAACTCTGCCCATTGTTTCTCGCCGGCGCCTGGGATCGAACCCAGGACCACAGGATCACAAGTCCAGCGTGCTGTCCGCTCGGCCGACCGGCTCCCGGGGGGGGGGGGAATCTCGATAAGTCTAAAGTATATACAAAGGCATCCTTTCCCCGACAAAATGAATTATTATTATTGTTATTATTATAATTATTATTGTAATTATTATCATTGTTAAAAAGCTATATAACAGGGCGCAGCGTCTCGGACAAACTTTATGATTAATAAATTTAGTTATTACATTTAACGGTATATTTATACTATGAAATGTAAGTAACATTGTTGCATCATACACAGCTAGTAACGTAGGTTGTGTATATGTATGTTGCTGGGCCCTGCATGCCGCCTGCCTCCATACATACACACGCATGTCCCGTTGATACACAATGAATTACTCTTTTTTGACAGTGACATAGCACTGATCTCATCATAATGAAGTATTTAAATTCCAGTCAAAATAAAATAAGTTCTTATTTTCTGTACAAGGATGATATAATTAAGTAACAGCCCCGCTCCTGTGCCAGGTAAGTCCACTACGGGCTCACCATAGCCTGTGCTACTTGCAACTTTTGTTCAGAGTAGCTGAATCTCAAACAATAATAACAGATGATGTCATCTTGGTCTTGTGCCCGGCGGGTGATTATCACCGTAAAACGTTTTGTGTCGACAACTTGCGCAGGGAAGGTAGCTCTGTGGCTGGAGCCGCGCAGGTGACTCAACCTCACGTGAGGTTGACGGGGAAGCAGCCCAACATGTCGTACCTCATTTACTTCATTGATTACAATTAATAATCATCATGCACACCATACATCCCGTGACCATAGTGACAAAGGTTAGACAGTCACGTATTATGTATGATAAGAACTGTACTTCAATATTTGTTAAGATGAGCAAGTTATAGCATTTGATGAGTCGTACCGGCATCGTTTATATCACTATGGATCTGATAATTTATTATAAAGCACAATACCTGCTATACTCATGCTAGGAATGTTAATGGAAAATGNGGCTACATGACAGGTCGTGGCCCGCCCTGGCCACATGACAGGTCGTGGCCCACCCTGGCCACATGACAGGTCATGGCCCGCCCTGGCTACATGACAGGTCATGGCCCACCCTGGCCACATGACAGGTCATGGCCCGCCCTGGCTACATGACAGGTCGTGGCCCGCCCTGGCCACATGACAGGTCGTGGCCCGCCCTGGCCACATGACAGGTCGTGGCCCACCCTATCCACATGACAGGTCGTGGCCTACCCTGGTCACATGACAGGTCGTGGCCTACCCTGGCCACATGACAGGTCATGGCCCGCCCTGGCCACATGACAGGTCGTGGCCCGCCCTGGCCACATGACAGGTCGTGGCCTACCCTGGTCACATGACAGGTCGTGGCCCGCCCTGGCCACATGACAGGTCGTGGCCCGCCCTGGCCACATGACAGGTCGTGGCCCGCCCTGGTCACATGACAGGACGTGGCCCGCCCTGGTTACATGACAGGTCGTGGCCTACCCTGGCCACATGACAGGTCGTGGCCCGCCTTGGCCACATGACAAATCATGGCCCACCCTGGCCACATGACAGGTCGTGGCCCGCCCTGGCCACATGACAAATCATGGCCCATCCTGGCCACATGACAGATCGTGGCCCGCCCTGGCTACATGACAGGTCATGGCCCGCCCTGGCCACATGACAAATCATGGCCCATCCTGGCCACATGACAGGTCGTGGCCCACCCTGGTCACATGACAGGTCGTGGCCCGCCCTGGCTACATGACAAGCTATGGCCCACCCTGGCCACATGACAAACCATGGCCCACCCTGGCCACATGACAAGCCATGGCCCGCCCTGGCCACATGACAAACCATGACCCACCCTGGCCACATGACAAGCCATGGTCCACCCTGGCCACATAACAAGCCATGGTCCACCCTGGCCACATGACAAGCCATGGCCCACCCTGGCCACATGACAAACTATGGCCCTCCCTGGCCACATAACAAGCCATGGTCCACCTGGCCACATAACAAGCCATGGCCCACCCTGGCCACATGACAAACCATGGCCCACCCTGGCCACATAACAAGCCATAGCCCACCCTGGCCACATAACAAGCCATGGCCCACCCTGGCCACATAACAAGCCATAGCCCACCCTGGCCACATAACAAGCCATGGCCCACCCTGGCCACATAACAAGCCATAGCCCACCCTGGCCACATAACAAGCCATGGTCCACCCTGACCACATAACAAGCCATAGCCCACCCTGGTCACATAACAAGCCATGGCCCACCCTGGCCACATGACAAGCCATGGCCCACCCTGGCCAACATGACAAACCATGGCCCACCCTGGCCACATAACAAACCATGGCCCACCCTGGCCACATAACAAGCCATGGCCCACCCTGGCCACATAACAAACCATGGCCCACCCTGGCCACATGACAAACCATGGCCCACCCTGGCCACATGACAAACCATGGCCCACCCTGGCCACATGACAAACCATGGCCCACCCTGGCCACATGACAAACTATGGCCCTGACCACTTAGCACATGGTCGGTTCCTAGAGAATATAAATTAAGCTTTATCAACATCTCTTCAAAAACGTCAATAATTCCACATTAATTTAATTAAATTTTAATTTAATTAAAAAGTCAATAATTATTATTATAATTCTATAATAATAATTCTTTCATAAACCGTTTAATCCGTCTATAATGTACTACGTATGTACTTTTACCTGAATAAATGTTTTTAATTTGAATTTTGAATAATTTTTTCATCCTCCACTAAGACGTTCATTAAGACGTTCAATTAATGGCCATTTATTAATGGTCATCCAAACTGATCTGTATAGCCTAAATGGGGGACTAATAGGAGAAGATATAGATGAATAATGCTTCAATAGATCGAATGGTTAATGCTTCTATATTTTATTGTTAGCGTTTCTATTTGTGTTGCTATGAGGCACTGATGGATGGCTCTATGAGTCGTGACCTCCAGCTCTATGTGGCACTAGTGGATAGCTGGAGTCGTGACCTCCAGCTCTATGTGGCACTAGTGGATAGCTGGAGTCATGATATCCAGCTCTATGTGGCACTAGTGGATAGCTGGAGTCATGATATCCAGCTCTATGTGGCACTAGTGGATAGCTGGAGTCATGATATCCAGCTCTATGTGGCACTAGTGGATAGCTGGAGTCTGACCTCCAGCTCTATGAGGCACTAGTGGTTAGCTGGAGTCATGACCTCCAGCTCTATGTGGCACTAGTGGTTAGCTGGAGTCGTGACCTCCAGCTCTATGTGGCACTAGTGGTTAGCTGGAGTCGTGACCTCCAGCTCTATGTGGCACTAGTGGTTAGCTGGAGTCGTGACCTCCAGCTCTATGTGGCACTAGTGGGTAGCTGGAGTCATGACCTCAGGCTCTATGTCACACACTGATGTATGGCTCTGTGAACAACGTTCAAGTGTATGCAGGAAAACTTTACTAAATACAGTTTACGACCAGTAATACTGTCAACATCCTGCTATGGTAACGAACCTTCTCCAGCGCTGGGGAGGAAAGCTACGTGACAAACTGAAGTGATAATTCAAAATGACTCACAACCAGTTACAATAACACTGTGATGAACAATACTGTCCAGGCTGCAACCAGAGGAAACGTCTCGAGTTTCGTCCGTAAATCAACGGTAGCGGAAAATAGCAACAGCTGTATACATATATATGCAAGAGAGCGTTGTTGAGGCAGCTATAACGTTAGGAGTGCCAGTCACACACACACACACAGGTCCCCCTGACCCCCTGCTCCAGTGCTGGCACCATGGCATCCTCCAACTCCAATTTTGACGATTTTGGATCCATGTACAGTGTCACCCCGGCCGCGAGCGGCGGACTAACGACACCAGAATTCGGAGGAACTCATTACATGGCGAACTTCAATTACAGCGATGATTCTGCCACGACAAGTTTAGAGTCGTACGGAATTGCAGATACATCAAGCTTGGAGTCGTACGGAACTAATGGTAGTGTAAGTTTGGATTTGTATGCACCTCATGGCACAACAAGCGTAGATTCTTACGGGACTACAGGTACAAGACTGGATACATACGGTACAGCAAACGCAACAACCTTGACTTCGTACGGAATTAATGATACAAGTTTTGATTCTTGTGAAATTCCAGATGCAGCAAGCTTGAATTCATATAGAACTACAGATACATCAAGTTTGGATTCAGATGGAATTATAAGCACAAGAGGCCTGGATTCTTACACACCTTCGTATGGAAGAACTGGAACAGGCTTGGAATCTTACGAAACCACAAGTGTGACAAACTTGGTTTTATATGGAACTACAGATGCAGAAAGATTGAATCACTACGGAAATACTGGCACAACAGATTTGAATCTCTTCGGAACTGTAGACACAATGAGCTTGGACTCTTACTGTACTGCAGGTGACCCCAGCATGTATTCTTACGGAACTACAGGTCCAGTTAGCTTGGAATCAGAGGGGCGGTCGGACGTGCATGAGCGCACATCTCTGAACGCATTCCCAGACACGCAGCTACGCTTACCTCCTCCCGAGTCTGCGACTGGACGTTTCAATCCCACTGCGATCATTTTTCCCGGCTCTCAAGACGTCCGTCCCCGCGGAGAGAACCCGAGCGCCTTCTCCAAGGAGTCACTCAGTTGCCTGATACAGGGGACGCATTCCCTCACCCTGGCTGGGTCTCTCGGAGAGGTAAGTCTAACTGTCCTTGTTGTTTTCATGAGTGGGTTACAGTGCAACTATATAACTGTAGGCTACGATAATACACTGGTTTAGAAACGACATGTAGTCAGCTACACCCAACGTATAGACCAGGGAGCCTCTGATGGTTCTCTAACCCTGGGTGTAAGAGCGCCTCTGGTGGACCTCTTACTCTGGGTGAAAGAGCGCCTCTGGTGGTCCACTATAGCCGATAGAATGGGTATGGGGTCCACTACCACCACAAAATGGGTATGGGGTCCACTACCACCCACAAAATGGGTATGGGGTCCACTACCACCCACAGGATGGGTATTGGGTCCACTACCATCCATAGGATGGGTATTGGGGTCCATTACCACCAATAGGATGGGTATGGGGTCCACAACCACCCATAGGATGGGTATTGGGGTCCATTACCACCAATAGGATGGGTGTGGGGTCCACAACTACCCATAGGATGGGTATTGGGGTCCATTACCACCAATAGGATGGGTGTGGGGGTCCACTACCACCCACAAGATGTGTAAGGGATGCATATTCAATGAACTTCACTAAAACACACGGCTCTTAGTATGCTGGAATTCATGGTGGCATTACCACAGGATACTAAAGTCTAGCAATATGATTTTGTACTAGTGACTGACTTTCACTGATAGTTTAGTCTGACTGTCAAGCATTGGATACTTGAACCTATCGATGTGGCATAGTACTATAATGTCCCACTAAGATTAGACTTCAAGACACGGCTCTGGGACCTGGCTTAATATTGCACTGATTTTATGTCTTAACCCTAATATTTTGCATTGTGACACGTTTGTAAGCTCTGACGCGAAAGCTTATCTCCTGCAGGATCTTGGTCCCATGGTGAAACCGAACGAGGTGCTGCCGCAGGATGCCAGCTTGGTTCCTATGGCAACTGGTGGGCAGCCGTCGACCACCGCCACCTCTTCCGGCGCTTCCTGTCTCTCAAGCCCTTGGGGTAGCGGTGCTGCCGCTTGTCACACGCTTACTGCCTTGCCTCCCGTCACATCCTTTGTTGTTCCCGGCAGAGCTGACGTCGGAGGCGGCGGGATGTCTGCCCCAGTCACTTCCAGGCGATACGAGGAGCGATCTGAGCGGATCCGGACTCTCAATAACGAGTCCTCGCGAGAGTACCGACGCCGCAGGTCGCAGTCCAGGATGAAAACTTCAGAGCTGGCTAAAGAACTGCAGCAGAAGAACACCATCCTGCAGGCCAAAGCAGAGGGTCTAGAGCAACTCCTGCAGGACATGAGGACCTGCTACAACACCTACTATGGCGCCGACGGACAACCTCGAGTCGTAGACAACTCTCGCCATCCATCATAACTCTTACGCATTGTGCTTAATTAAACACTAACATATTATCTTATCTTATTCACCCCTATATTCTTATTTTAACAAAAATATATTTATATTTGATTGCTACTTTTAAACATCTATTTTTTCCATCCTGTCAATCACACTAAGTATTTTGTCTCTAACATGTCTCCACTCTCTCTCTTTTTCTCTAGCGAACTTAGGTTAAGTTCTTTCGGTATTTTTACCCCATCCTTCGTCATTCTGGGCCGAGCCTCGTTACAACCCTCTGAACCTTATGAAGTATCCATACGTGTTTCTTGAGACGGGGCTCCACGATAGGGCGGGACACTCTAGGAGGTTGGTCTCACGTGGGTGGTGTAAAGTAATGTGAATGCCTCCTTACTTAGGTTCCTGGATAATGTTATGACTGTTGCCTGGTAGAAATGCTTCGCTCTGTTGAACCTAAGTTGAAATCTTATTGGGTTTTGTATACCTATGTGCATCCACAGTTATGTTTGGTGTTATAGCCATTCCAAGGTCTCTTTCTTTAGTCGTTGCAGGGAGGTAGTTTCCCTTCATTGTGCACTATCCTTCTGCTCTCCTTTAACCTGTTTCCAGTTCCATCACCTTACACTTGCTGATATTAAAATCCAGTAGCCATTTCTCGGACTAACTCTGCAGCTTGTCTAAGTCTTCTTGAAATATCTTTCATCAGTTGTTTCGACTCTTCTTGTTAGTTTTGCAGCATCTGAAACCATCGACATATACAAATTAATACTTGTAGGTAGGCCATTAACATAAATGAGAAATAGTATAGATCCCAGCACTGATTCTTCAGGTATTCCGCTTGTTACCAACGCCAGATGAACCTCTAACTTGTTCCTTCTCGCCCCTCCCTGCGACGCTGACTCCTGTCTGGTACAAGTGTCGGGGCTCTGCCACTTACTTCCACCTGCCTCTCAAGCTTGTGTAATAGTAATAGTCTGTTGTGTGGAACTGCGTCAAAGACTTTTTGCTGTCCAGAAATGCACAATCTTTCTAACCTCTGTTTTGTCATATTTTGGTTACTTTATCCCTGAAGTCCAGTAAGTTCGTTTGGTATGATTCTTCCCTGGAGCCATGTTGGTGCTTGTTTATATATCCAATCCTCTCAAGGTGTTTAACTAGCATTATCCTTATTATTCTTTTGAGTACCTTCCAGGAGGAAGCTTGCCAGTGGTACTGGTCTGTAGTTAAGTGCCTCCTCCCAATCCACTTTCTTGCATATTGGTACCTAGTCTTCCAGCAGCTGGACAAATCTCCCTTCGCAATTAAATTAGTGAAGACCACAGGTAGAGGGACACACTGCGGGCTTGTGGAGTAGCTTTTAACCTCCATGATGATACACTGTCTGGTCTAATAGTGTTGTCTCATCAAGTGAAGCTAATGCAGACGATGAGTCACAATAACATGGCTGAAGTATGTTGACCAGACCACACACTAGAAAGTGAAGGGATGACGACGTTTCGGTCTGTCTTTGACCATTCTCAAGTCGATCTCACAATCGTCTCACAATCGACTTGAGAATGGTCCAGGACAGACCGAAACGTCGTCGTCCCTTCACCTTCTAGTGTGTGGTCTGGTCAACAAGAGTCTCAACACTTCTTATTGAGCTTGGCTCCTAATATTTACAAACATCTTTTTCTGACATAACTCTGTAGTTGTCAGGGCCGCTCTGTAGCCTCAAGTGCTATGTTATTCTAATTCTATTTATATTTCCCTCCAAATTTTTGATATATCAATTTGTTCTTTTGCAGTTGTTTTGATTCTTGACTTTCTTTCCTTCCATTTACATGGTTTTCAAATCATATACATCATGTACAGCATGTCTTGCTGTAAATTGACATGTTTTTGTTGTAAATCCCTTAACAATATATTATGGACTAACAATGTGCTTTAAGAACATAAGAACATAGCATAAGAACAAAGGTAACTGCAGAAGGCCTATTGACCCATACGAGGCAGCTCCTATCTATAACCACCCAATCCCACTTATATACATGTCCAACCCTCGCTTTGCGTCATTGTTCATAAGAGTTACAATGTGTGGGGATCTACATAACATAACACTGCACAACCGCCTCCTCGGGGTCACCCCTCTCTAACACTAACGCGAATTTCATTACTTATCATGCTTATCTTTCTGGTATGTTCTTCTTTAATCTTAAATATCCTCCCATCTTGGTTTGGTTTTCATTCCAGCAATATACTCAAAGAGAACAGCAACCACTCACTCCTAACGGAAGTTTGTGGATAAACGTAGTGGTAAGACACTCGCCTGAGGTTCCGCGAGCGCTTTGTCCTGGGTTCGTATCCTGGACGGGGAGGATTTACTGGGCGCAAATCCTTAACTGTAGCCTCTGTTTAACTCAACAGTAAAATGGGTACTTGGTTGTTAAAACGATTCTTTGCGGCGGGGATCGTATTCGAGGGAACATAGGATTGAGGACTTGCCCGAAACGCTACGCGTACTGGTGGCTGTACAAGAATATAACAACTCTTATATATATAAATAAAAAAATGTGTCTGATCATGAGAATAGATCAGGTCTAGCCTTGCTTGTTTATTCCTCAACTCAATCACATTTCCTCTTTGGCATATTGTGTTATGAAGTTTGCCTCCATGGCTTCTACCAGTTTCGCTCTGCATGTTGGTGACCCTCTTGCCTCCTAGTATAGGAGGTTAATGCTAATGTTGATGTTAAGGTTAATGTTATAGTAGTTAATGTTGGTTTTTCAGAGAGGCTGGAGAAGGAAGAAGCGGGCATGGAAGCCCTATATAGTGAGGATAAAGATGGGGAGGGTGACCTAAGTTACAGCCCCGCTCCTGTGCCAGGTAAGTCAACTACGGGCTCACCATAGCCCGTGCTACCTGGAACTTTTGTTCCCAATAGTTGAATCTTAAACCACAACAACAACAGAGGAGGGTGAGGGAGATGGAGAGGACTGCATGCACATGTAACGTGTCAGTTCCCAGGCGCCGGACACCCCACACACGTCACACCCACCATTGTGACGGCATCACCACCACCTTCCTTCGCCAGCGTGTGCAGGCAGTGACGCTTACCTTCCTTGCTCGCCGGGACGACCAACCAATCTCGGAAATACACTTACATTTCGTGTATCTACTTTATACTCCCCACCCCTCCCTATTATCCCATGTCTCTCTTATACACCCTGACCCTACCTTATACTTCCAACTCTTCCATTGTACTTTTTAAACCTCAATTATATTCTCAACCCCTTCCTTATACTTCTAGCCTCCCCCTTATATTCTGAATGCTCCCTGCGCCTCTCTGCATCTCCCTGTACCTCCCTTATATATCCTACACCTCCCCTATTCTTCCTAATACTCCCTGCAGCTCCCTATACCTCCCTTATACTTCCTGCACCTCCCTAATACTCCTTGTACCTCCATAAGCACCGACTCACCTTCAGTGGTTGATTGTTCAATAAACCCTTGAAATATATGTTTAACACATCTCTAACCCTGTCCCTGGAGGACAGAAGAAAATGTATATATGCTGGTTAGCATTGTAAATGTGTGGCCACGGTTGTGGTAGAAAATAATAATAATAATAATAATAAAATACTTCCAGTACCTCCACAATACTCCCTAATCCTCCATGTACCTCCCTTGAAGTCTACACCTTCCTTATTCTCCCTAATACTCGCTGCACCTCCCTAATGATCCCTGTACCTCCCCTTATATTAATACCTCACTCATAGGTTAATGAGTATGAGTGAGGGTAATACTCACATACCTCACTCATACTTACTGGGACAGAGAGTATTACAGAGTTCAATCTCTCAGTTAATGCTACCAGCAGGGGCACCAGGACTCTAAAAGCCGCTACTCGCCAACAAGACCAAGGTAGTAAGGCAGAAAGTTATAGATTTATGATTCTGGCACAAATCTTCTCGATACTCCGTGTTTTTCTTCACTGAAGCAGGAAGATTAGAAATTAACTCCCCATCTGTGTTTGGAATTCTGTAGGGTGACATGTAGACCGCTCCCACTGTTAAACCACAGCCTCACACTACAAATCACACTCACACCACAATACAACACAGCCTCACATTGTACAAATCACACTCACACCACAATACAACACAGCCTCACATTGTACAAATCACACTCACACCACAATACAACACAGCCTCACATTGTACAAATCACACTCACACCACAATACAACACAGCCTCACATTGTGCAAATCACACTCACACCACAATACAACACAGCCTCACATTGTACAAATCACACTCACACCACAATACAACACAGCCTCACACTGTACAAATCACACTCACACCACAATACAACACAGCCTCACACTGTATACAACACACTCACACTACAATTCAACACAGCCTTACCCTGTACACAATACACTCACGCTACAGTACAACTAAGTTTGTGTGCGATCTTTTGATTTTGTACTCAAAATATAATAATTCGTTTTTATTGTGGGACAGGCAGCCTGTGTATGTATATACGTTAGGCTGGTATCGAAGTTCCCCCTCCAAGGTCGAAGTACAATTGCATCTTTCCTAGGATGTAACTATACAAGTTGCCTAACTCTCGGGTACCTATTTACTGCTACTAGGTGACTAGGTGCATTAGGTGAAAGGAAAGGTGCCTTTCAGTCGAAGCCGGGATCTCCGATTGTGAGCGGAAAATGTACCCAACCGAGACCCTTAGGTATACATACAAGTGTCTCTAGTTTTAATAATGTTTGAGCATGATATAGCTCTTGGTGGTCATCTCTCAGTCACGTCTCTATTAAATTTACAATAGAAAATTTTGCTGTTTAGTGCTTGCAGTAAGGCACTGACATCATGATGATGTTTGCTTACATCTTATACATGAAAGCTAATAGTGATACATCATAGTAATTTGTTAATATAATGTTTGTGGCATAATACTTGCAGCTACGATCATTAAAGTGGGGATTATCATAAGGCCAGTAATGGATAAGTTATACCATAAGGCCAGTAATGGATAAGTTATACCATAAGGCCAGTAATGGATAAGTTATACCATAAGGCCAGTAATGGATAAGTTATACCATAAGGCCAGTAATGGATAAGTTATACCATAAGGCCAGTAATGGATAAGTTATACCATAAGGCCAGTAATGGATAAGTTATACCATAAGGCCAGTAATGGATAAGTTATACCATAAGGCCAGTAATGGATAAAGTTAGACCATAAGGTCAGTAATGGATAAGTTAGACCATAAATAAGGCCAGTAATGGATAAGTTATACCATAAGGCCAGTAATGGATAAGTTAGACCATAAATAAGGCCAGTAATGGATAAGTTATACCATAAGGCCAGTAATGGATAAGTTAGACCATAAATAAGGCCAGTAATGGATAAGTTATACCATAAGGCCAGTAATGGATAAGTTAGACCATAAATAAGGCCAGTAATGGATAAGTTATACCATAAGGCCAGTAATGGATAAAGTTATACTATAAGGCCAGTGATGGATAAAGTTAGACCATAAGGTCAGTAATGGATAAGTTAGACCATAAATAAGGCCAGTAATGGATAAGTTAGAGCATAAAGCCAGTAATGGATAAGTTAGAGCATAAGGCCAGTAATGGATAAGTTAGACCAGGAAACTGAACGCCGGCAAGTGAGGGCCCAGAGAACACACAATGAGCTCACCTACCTTCTTCGGGCACCTAAACCATCATAAACCTCAGGAGGGCACCAGCCAGGGCGTGTTGGTAAGAGTTGAAGAATCCCGTAAACACCACAGGACGCCACTAAGAACTTCTGTGGTCCGCTGTGTTTCACCTCCTTGATGTCGCAGAACTTGCCTCTGCATCAAGAACTCTGAGCAACACTGTCACAGCACACGGTAAGTCATTATCAATACAAGACACCAAAACGGCAGTATGGCGGCTTGCGCCACGTCTGTTTACGCTCTTGTGGCAGAAAATGGGAACCAGGGACCAGATTCACGAAGCAGTTACGCAAGCTCTTACGAACTTGTACACCTTTTCCCAATCTTTGGCAGCTTTGTTTACAGTTATTAAACGGATAATGAGCTCCGAAGCATCAGGATGTTGTTTATAACAATAACAACAGATGATTGGCAAGTTTTCATGCGTGTAAACTGTTTAATAAATGTAAGAAAATCCGTCAAAGATTGAGGAAAGATGTACACGTTCGTAAGTGCTTGCGTAACTGCTTCGTGAATCTGGCCCCAGGAGCTCGACCGAGAAGCAGATCACGCAATAGTTTAAGTGGTAGAGACACGCAAAATTAAACTGATATATGGAATAAGGGACACAGTGGTTCATAATTTGTAAGAGAGAAACGATACAATGAAAGGCTAAGAGAACTGAACTTCACCTCACTTTATACAAAACGGAATCGATGAGACATGATAACGATATGTAAGATTTAAAAAGATGTTTGATAAGGTCAATAAACAAGAAATATTCAGAACAAGGCACGTTTATTCAGAGGAGATGAATGGAAATTTAAAGAATATGCAGATGTCACAATGCTAAACAAAAATATTTTTTAAGTGTGAGGGAAGTGAACAAACGGAATGGACTATATATAGCGGGAGAGACAGATGAAGGTAATATAATAAACTGTTTCCAAAGCAGATACGACAGCAAACAGGACGGTCAGTCACTTCATTAGACAGTGACTGTTGGTAAGGCGGAGCTCTGGAGCTAGCACTCGACTGAGGGATATGTTCATGCGTGCGTGTTCGAGTTTACACGCGAGGCCGTGACAACCAATAGGGTCTAGGGCCCTACCTAAGCAAGTTTTCATCACTAAGTCATCACAACTTAGGAATCAGGAATCACAACGCAGGAATCTGTACACCAGTTGATTGACAGTTGAGAGGCGGGACCAAAGAGCCAAAGCTCAACCCCCGCAAGCACAAATAGGTGAGTACAACTGTTTAAGTAAACCTCACTTGTTCTATCCTAATCAAAAGAAAAGTGAATAGTTTGTGTTTTATATATATATATATATATATATATATATATATATATATATATATATATATATATATATATAGTATGCACAAGGTATGACGTAATATTTTGTGCATACTATATATAAAATATTGTGACGTCATATTGACGTCGTAATCAGGTTTTCAATTTTACTGTCAAGACTTCCTTAGAATGTGACAAAAGCACTGATGCTGTTTTGCGGGAAGCTCTCCATTGACTATAAGTACATGAGGTTTAGATGCTGATGACAATAACCAAATTAACCGTCTCAAATCTGCTCAAGCCTACACCCCAGCGCACGGAACCGAGCTGGTGTGTACTCACAGGGGTAGAACTTCAACTCCTTGTTCTCTTCTCAGAACCTTCAGTCAACTGTTGGTCAGGTTTCAGAGCCTTTTAGGCTGTCATCTACATTTGAATCTGTAAATGGGTTCTGCATTTAATTAATTAACACTGATCACTTCTTAGCGCATAACATTGAATAAGTAGCTTTGTTATGAAATTCTTGGTCTTTGGCCTTAATTCCTTTGACTGATGTCAAAGGTGACTGATTAACCAAGTATTTACCAAAGCACATTCGACATTCTTATCACAATGTTAACACTAATTCAGTCGGGGGGGGGGGGTACAAGCAACCAGTGTATATACATATTAAGCTTATATCGAGGTGCCCTAAAGGTCGATCTACTGACCCTCCCCAGGATGCAGCCCCACAAGTTGGCTAACTCCTGGGTACCTATTTACTGCTAAGTGAACAGTCGATTAGGCGATAGGAAACGCGCCAAACCATTTCTGTCAATCTCGAGATTCCTGATTGTGAGTAGAGAACTAACCCAACTGTGCTACAGGAAGTTTTCGATAATCTTTCATTCATTACGTACCCACATGACCTACCTCAATAAAAAAAACTTGACGAATATAGTAGTTGCTAGTTTCCTTAATGGAACATAGAAATATTTCAAAATACACATTAATGACAGAAATAGCCTCAGGTAGATGACAAGCACCTAGCACATACTTAACTCGTGTGCGGTCATTTCATTCATTATTAGTAAAAGGCTTCGGGCTCAACATGGTTTGTATTGCTAAATAATAAAATGTTTAAGGACATATTTATGAAAACCACAAGGATCTTTTTAAATATTTATTGTCTAAAATCATACCATTATATCATTTTCAACTATCTTAACACAATAAAAAATAAATATGTATATATCATAAAACCACATGGTAATATATTAATCACTGGTACCGGTGTTGCATTATGTGCTTGCAATCATATCACATTCCTGAATGGTGTGTCTACAATCGCAAGGCACAATATAAATTAGTTCAGTACTGTATTAAATGTAAAACTTTGCTTACAATGGACATAATTCAATATAAAATTTGTACATTAATATTACTTTAAAAGACCAACTATTAATTCATGTTATCCGAGGTCATTCGTTTTCTAAAATAGTCATTAACAAACATCTGGACTTTGTCTCTTAATTTTCTGAGATTTGCTTCTTTCTTTTTTAATTGATCATTTCTTGCTTTAAGTGTTACAAGTTGCTCTTCCATCTCCTTGATTGTAGCTTTTCTCTTCTGCCTACACTTTTTAGACGCCATATTGTTTAACTCTCTTATTCTTTGATATTTCTCTTGTTCTGTGAGTTCAAGCAATGACCGTCTGCCATTTCTTGTAGTGTGATCAGAAATCGTAGCTACAGGTTCCGATGGAGAGGCCACAGGAAGTTCCATTTCTTGGGTTATGCCAAGATCGTCGCACGGAACTGTGTCCCTGAACCTGAGAGGCTTTCTAGAGTTCCTTCTCTGTCTAGTTCCTCTAATCGGACCAACACTAGAGGATGCTGTACTCTCATTAGGTACTCCAGACGCAGGTGATGGAGATGCAACCAAAGCTTCAAATCCCTCCACTGTCTCGTATTTAGGTGCTCTTGACATAGAATTACACCCATCCATCCTTGAAGGAAGTTTGGTTTTCCCCGCTGAATCTGACCCAAGCCAGTGGCTGCTTGTTTGACTGTGTGGAACATTGAGCTGATCCTGTTGAATGCTTACTTGGGAGATGGCTTTGGCTCCTTCAGTGGGCAGTTCTGATTTGGCAAATCTTTCTGCTTCAGATGGAGGTGCTACCTCGAACTCCTGCAAACAGATTTTCTTTTAAAATGCAAATTTCATACACTAAAAATGTATTAAAGTGTTCAAATCTAATATTTTTGTCCTTTTAGATGAAAATTTACCTAATTATGAGAGATTAAGAAACCACTAATAAAGTGTGCGATAAGAATTATTAGGATAATAGAGCAGCAACCAAGAAAGAATTGTGTGTGGAATTAGAAAAGTCAGAGGAAGTTGATGTTAAAAGGATGTAAACACTGCAGCAATTGGATAGAAGACTGTCAATGGTAGAAGTATGCAGTAGGACCATCAATAGTGGAAGTATACAATAGGAATGGGGAGGATTACAGTAGGAACATCAATGTTGGAAGTATACAGTGGGAACATCAATGGTGTAAGTGTAGTAGACATCAACTGTAATAACGTTGAGCCATCATGAAAGTGAGTATTTACATGTAAAGATTACACAGTTTTATGGCCACTAAATGTATACTAGTCAGGTACATAACCAAGAAGTTCATCAAGCAGATCATTGAGGAAGCCAGTGGCAGTATGCCATGTGGTGCCATGTCACTTTGGTGTGCTAGTAGTATCACACAGCAACATTCCTAATCATGCTAGTGACCTGTGCTGGGTCAGCATTCTTCATACAAGACTGAGCTAACATCAAGAGTGGATCAGATCTATCATCTACTGACCAGGGCAGTGGAAGCCACAAATACTTGATAGCTATATATATGGCCATATATTTTATACATATGTTACCCATATACATGTACAGTATCTTGTATAATAAAGAAAAGGCCACAGGAGTTTGTTTTACAACCCCCTTTCACACATAAAAGGAAAACAAACTGACTGAGATGGAGGATAGAAACAATGAAGTAGATGGGATGACTTCAAATTGATGGGAGATGGAAAGTCAAAGGAGGAAGTTGTTGAAGTAAGAGGAATAAGATAGGGTATAGGAGAGGACTAAAATAACAGACACCTTGGTAGCTCCGATCATCCTCAACATAAACGCGTCCACCAACATCAGTACTGGTGCAGTCATCGGGAGGACAAACCCTTCATGCAAACTGCACCTACTATCAAGAAGAAGAAAGAAAATAACAGAGAAAGATATAACAAGGAAGAATAAGAGAACAAAGGTGATGGACATTAAGACAGGACTAAGATAAGAGATGAATAAGAGGATGACAAGACTATGGAAAACAAGAGAGGACATTACAATCAACCATGACTATGAAGTAAGTAATTATCAAAAGAAGGTGCCAAGCCAGGGAGACTATGTAGCACCTATGACTATAAAGGATATGACAATTATCTGAGAATGTAAATGAATGAAACAAACGGCCACATACTGTAAGACAGTACGGTATTCTTATTTGTTAACACCTTAACTAAATCATTTTGTTAACCACGAATAGGCAAATTTACCTACTTAAAAGCATCTCAACATTTTATTTCCAGCTGATATCGAGACCAACTTCACACTAGTTGATCATTAACGTTAAGACTGCTTTGCTACCTGCATTTTCTACCACTATTGATACTAATTAAGCACCACGATATTCAAGCCTTGACAATTACTGTCATGCTGCTTAAGTGTAAACCAATTTACTTTAGTAGAAGATACAGACTACTGTGTATTTTATGAATCTTACCTCTTGGTCCAAGATGCCAGCCTCATCAAGAGCGCCACTTAAGAGGTCTTGCTCACCGAGGTACAAGTCCAGCTCTGTGGAACTTGGATTGCCATTGTCAGGTAAGTCTGAGTCTGGTAAAAGTTTACATATCTGCTCCAGAATACCTGGGGGAATCTCAAAGTCATCATTCCAAGGCATGCTGGGTACAGGATCAAAACTAGATTGGAAGTTTGTAGAGCTTGTATTTACTTGTGTACTTGATTTTTGTTCACTGGCAGAGACGAGAAAGTCAGAAGGAGATGGCAGTCGCTTAGGTCTGCAAAGGCTTGGTTCAGATGTGGTGGAAATGAAGCAATTTGAATCTTTTACAGAATCACACTGTGTAGTAGACCCATCCAATTCGAACAAGTCTTCAACCTGGCCAGATTGTGAATTATAGTCTGCTGGGAGTGGACTCAGGTCAAAGAATGCCATCGAAGAGGAAGGATATGGAGCAGAGTTCAGAGAATTACTGAAGTCAGCACCCACAGAACTTGCAGTTTCAGTTTCCACTTCCATGTTACTGTCACTGTAACTGTCAGTGTATGTTCCACTGAACTTTTCATTAAATTCTGAAAATAGAAAGTAAATATAAGAACAATTTTCTTGAAACAAGATTTTGCAATAAAAATTACACAATTTAAATTAAATCTTTAAATTAATTGTCTACACCATCATAACTAAACAATCCCGTTAGACAAAATGGGCATCAGCAAGTTATGGAGTTAGTATGAGGAGTACTGAAGGAAATTAACCAGGGTCCTGGAAATGATCACTCACTGATTTCAGGAGTGTTGAGATCAGACGAGGAACCAGGGATAAAATTGTCCACCGCGGCCATAAACTGATTGTCGTCTCCAAATGCACTCGGCTTCAGCATAAGCTTTGGCTGTAAGAAGTTCCATGAAGAATGCTAGATTTATGCATAAATAAAGAGTATTCTAGTACATGAACAATCAAAGAAATATACTGTAATACAAGAGCATGGAAAATCTAAAATAATATTAAATCAATCTTACCTTCATTTTGATTGAAGTTCCAGCAGCTGTCCCTAGATTTGAGGAAGCCCCTTTCTGATCTGAGATCAGGGCCCCTTTCCCAGTTCCGACGCACCGCTCCATTTTGAAGGGGGAAGGCAGCTTCACCGAATACCATTGTGAAATCTGAGAAAAACATTGCAGGGATATTAGAAAAAGAAGTAATTGTCAATAATTACTTACCAAGGTAACTTAACCAGGGACTGACTTGAGAGATGTTCTTTAATTTACACCAATGTGGTCTTTTGAATCTACACACCTATATATTGTAAGCTGATGCTTGATTCTAGAATTATTTTGGTGTACGTTAAGTAAATCAAACAGCGAAAAACAGAGCACGACTTCTCATTGCTCGGTCTTACGCTTGTCAACTCAAGGTAACCTATTATTTTTACCAAAGGCTGTAACATTGCTGTTGGAGATGTGCTCTGCATTGGACAAGATTTGGAACTTCCTGAAGTTATGGCTCCAAAAGCCAAACTGTCTTAATTAGTTCTAATTCATATAATTCTTTCCAAGTTGTGGCTTCTTACTACAGACACTGCATTATTATGCAAGTGACAACTGGTACAGCTGTGCAACTGTCGACTTCTTGAGATAGGTGTCCACTAAGAACGTGCGTGACAAGGCTAGGTTGCTCCAGCTGTTGCCACACCTCTTCAGGAATGTCCTGCAGCCCTGCTCCAGAAGGCTGCAGGTTAAGGTGCAATGTGCAGGTCACCACACAAGGGACCACCAACCTGAAGCCATATATTCATTACTGTCTTATTCATCACATTCAATCCTTGGATGATAAGAGAAAAAGATTATGCTATAATCAAGATGAATATACATCATTACCTTTTGAATCACTGTACAGTAAAGTAGCAGGCTGACCATTGGAAAATGGCAATTATTCCACTGATGCTGGCAGTGCAACCTGTCCTCTCATAATACATAATATTTTGATGGCCAAATCCCCAACGGACAAAATATACACTACTGTACGAACCATAACGGCTCACAAATAGTCACTCTTTCTGCGTGTGGTCGGTTAGGTTTGGCTTGCACATTTTAGTACACTGTTTTTTGTTTGTTATAGCAACTAAGAGGACAGGTCGAGTAGTGTACAGTAGAACAGAGCTGGAAAAACTGACCCATATTGCAAAGTGGTTTCTCTAAGATTTGTGTAATGTTACAGTTCTATTTATGTATGCTGCACAAAATGAAGCCCTCTTAGAGACCTTGCAAATGATGCCAAATATTCCATTCAAAACTACAGTAACAAAACTCAATGAAAAAAGTGAATGTTATGCACTAATTACCCTAAAGCATACCAGGAGGCCTTGTTGGGGACCAGGCTGCAGGGACGTGGAGCCCCAAAATCATTACAAGGTAAGCCAAATATATATTCTTAATGTGTCAAATATATAATTCCTCCACCTTTTATATTCTTATAAAACTTCAAAGGGATGCCAAAGCAATATCCCTTAATTCTAAAACATGAAAATGAATGAATAGGCATCTGGACCATATACTGAATGTTACTGCTCCACACTCAGGAGCTCTTTACTACAGTATCAAAATTAATTGATCATATAGACAACTATTGGAATGTTTGGCACAGATGAATGAGAAGAGAAAAAGAAAATTTTGAGTACTTCAAAATGTCTTAACCCTGAACTAGCAAGAGCCCATTTCTCAAGATATTTAATACAAGGAAGTTAGGTATATAATTACACCTCTACATTGAACATTTATAAAAAGAAAAAATCTTAAAGAGTAAAAAAAAGACAACATGGCATTCAAATTTAAATAGCATCTAAACACAACGAATCTCTAAGCCGAATAATCTAATTTCATGAAAAGCGTGTTGCACTGCTGAATGTATAACCAACTGCTGCACTGACACTTAGATGTCTAATTACCTCACTAGTCATGGTCTCGCGACAACTAGGTAAATCACATACAGGCGACCCCTATATAATACTGTTTGTTGTTGCCGCCGAAGGTGGCTAGTTTATTGTGCAATAATACTTGTAGTTATCTTCCTGGAAAATGAAGTATTAGAAAAGTGTTATACAAGCTTTATAGTATATGGGGGAAAGTGGCTCCCATTTTCAGACATGATAAAATTGTACATTACACAAATACCATCATTTAAAACAGCATGAATGTATTTGAGTGACAGTTGAATAAGTTTGTAATTACCCAAGAGTAATTACAGGATTAAAGCTACAGTTGTGGCGTCCCACCTTCCAAGTACCTGTCATCTAACTTTTGTAAATCAGCATGACATGATCCATGTCTTAAAATGTATTCCATTAAGTGTTTAAATTAATATCCTTATGTCATATTTTAAAACAATCATAATTCTGCTTAGAAAAGATAAGTTTAACTAAATCTAAGAAAATGAAAATGCCTGTTAATGCTAGGAAAATCAATGCTAACTAGATTTATTTGCTACAATTTCATAACATCCCTCCTAAGATGTACTCTTGGGGTTAGGTCAGGCTTGACATAAGACAGGATCCTTCTCAATTGGCTTGATAATAGTCCAGGACGGACCGAAACGTCATCTCTTCATCTTCTAGTGTGTGGTTTGGTCAACAAGACAAGATCCTATCACTAGACATGATATTACTGATTGGCTGCCAATCATTTAGCCACAGCAATAATTACATATTGCAATAAGATGCAAGTCAATTATGGGGTTTGAGTTAAATCCGTCTCTTTGAGTTGTGTACTTTTATACAAACCAAGACTAACATTGTAACACTATAAATTTCTAGTTAGCTAAATAATGATTACATTAATTCACATTTACAAAATTACTACTGTAGTTATATTTTTAACCGAGAATAACAAAAACTGAGCAAGCCACGTTTAAATGAATGATACATTACAATATAAAACTTAAGAGTATGTTAAAAAGGCCAAAGTAAAAGGTAAAAGAGTACGTTAAAAATACTCACTGGATCAGACAAAGAAGGATTTAAATCAATCTTGAAGGGTTGAGGGCCACCAATGGAAAGCTGGTCACTGCCAGGCCTGAAAAAACAAAATCTCATTATGTGTACCAAAACAAAACACACAATATAGTCAAATAACTACACACATGAATATAAAATCAAGCCAACTCTTATAGATGTTAATTATACAAATGTAGCACCAGTGGTCAATCTCAGTGAGCACTTGTAACATCAGTGGCCAATCTCTGAGCACTTGTAGCACCAGTGGTCAATCTCAGTGAGCACTTGTAGCAGCACCAGTGGCCAATCTCAGTGAGCACTTGTAGCACCAGTGGCCAATATAGTGAACACGTCCAGCACCAGTGGTCAATATGGTGAACACGTCTGGCACCAGTGGTCAATATGGTGAACACGTCCAGCATAAGTGGTCAATATGGTGAACACGTCCAGCACCAGTGGCCAATATGGTGAACACGTCCAGCACCAGTGGCCAATATAGTGAACACGTCCAGCACCAGTGGCCAATATAGTGAACACGTCCAGCACCAGTGGCCAATATAGTGAATACGTCCAGCACCAGTGGCCAATATAGTGAATACGTCCAGTACCAGTGGCCAATATGGTGAACACGTCCAGCACCAGTGGCCAATATAGTGAACACGTCCAGCACCAGTGGTCAATATGGTGAACACGTCCAGCACCAGTGGCCAATATAGTGAACACGTCCAGCACCAGTGGTCAATATGGTGAACACGTCCAGCACCAGTGGCCAATATAGTGAACACGTCCAGCACCAGTGGCCAATATGGTGAACACGTCCAGCACCAGTGGTCAATATGGTGAACACGTCCAGCACCAGTGGCCAATATAGTGAACACGTCCAGCACCAGTGGTCAATATGGTGAACACGTCCAGCACCAGTGGCCAATATAGTGAATACGTCCAGCACCAGTGGCCAATAGTGAATACGTCCAGTACCAGTGGCCAATATGGTGAACACGTCCGGCACCAGTGGCCAATATGGTGAACACGTCCGGCACCAGTGGCCAATATGGTGAACACGTCCAGCACCAGTGGTCAATATAGTGAACACGTCCAGCACCAGTGGCCAATATAGTGTACACGTCCAGCACCAGTGGCCAATATGGTGAACACGGTCAGGACTAAATTTCACTATACCATTAGGACATACCATATCGCAGCACTTTGTTCATACAGTATTTGAACAAATTATGACTATTCTAAATATAGCTTTTTAAACTAGTCATTTCTTCATAAAAACTAATAAAAGCAATTTAATATATAATAATACTACGTTACCAATTGTCGTAACGAAGCAGTCACGTGTCGAGGACCGAACCTGGTCATGCAGTGTCATGCAGTGACAATGTTAACTCAATGACATTAACTATTAACTCCATTAACATTGGAGTTAACTCTTAATAGTCGGAGAACATTAGTTTTTCTCGACCAAGATCGCGTGATCAACATACAGGATGACTTGTTATACAAGATTAACACTTGAGTACACAAGGTAAATGTGTCAATTTAGATCTATAGGTGTGCGTATATTCCACACTTGTGAATTCTTATCCTTTTCAATGTGAATAGTGAATTCTTATCCTTTTCAATGTGAATAACTTTGCGGCCGCTGCCATTATACTTCACCAAGGACTGGCACCTTCAGCTTCCGTCACTCAGAGCACCGCCACAAAATTTTCCTAGTCACTATGTCATCAAAAATTAACTTTCCAATTCTTAATTCTATGTTAAAATATGCTTAAGTGGAATTTACCTTTCCAAACGTACAATTAGTACGATAGAGAACGCTTTTGTACACTATGAGAGGGTTTGATACCCATAAGGTGATACAACTCGCGCTAGGGACAGGTGTGCCAGAGCCAGACGTGCAGACATCCGTCTCCTCCAAAAGTAAGCTAGGAAATGCCACAGGCTGCCTGCCGCACTTCCATATATAATCTACGTGACGTCACGATATGACATCACTTTCAACCAATCAGGGCAAGTCTTGTGTCCCGGCCCTTCCAAACGTATTTGGCTAAATATGAAGATTCTATGTTATGTGACATATTAACATGTAGTGTAATTATCCATTATTAATATTTAGCATTATATGAATTAAAAATCATTATTAAAATTTATTAATATGTTTTAAGTGAAATAATTCGATGGAAAAATCGAAATATTTGAGGCAAAAGTTGCTCGGCCAGAGCAACCCATACACGATAACACATGTTGGCGAGTTTACATGTATTGCTCTTCAGTTATCTATAGGCCATGAAAATTATTGAACTACAGACAAAAATAGAAATTACTCTTACCAATATTTACGAAATATTTAATCAAACGGTTTTAAAGTAATACGAAACTGTAAAGCATTCGTTGACGCATATAATTCACGCAAACATTTATTCCCAAATAAATATTCATATTTCGTGGTTTTCACGAACGTGTCATCTTCATTCAGAGATGTAGAGAATGTGAATACCATACAGTAATCACATTTTATAAATACAGCGAGAAATACGCCCCCATTGCCCTCTGAAACCGCTCAATTAATTGGTTGGAAATCCAACGCCAGCAACTTGGGGTCGGCGGCGGCAGCGGCCTCAGCGGATTATTGCACCATGTTGGAACACCGCGACCCCCATCCACACCTCCACCAAACAATTTCATTTCTAAAACCCCTACCATAAATACTTAGATTACGGTTCTAATTCTTCTAAAATATACTGCAGCGACAACGCAGGCGCTTCCTAGCAGGAGCGGCGAAATCAAGCACCCATTGGCTGTCTTGACAGAAGCCCCAGATCTGCCACCATGTCTAGGCACTGAACATTTTATTGTGGCATATTCCTTGCTTCTCCTGCTGTTTCACCTATTTCTCCTGCCGTTTCTCCCGCTGTTTCTTCTTCTTCTCTTTCTCCTGCTCATTCTATTGCGGTTTCACCTGTCTTTCCTGATGTTGATTCTGCTATTTCCCCTACTGTTTCTCCTGATGTTTCTCCTGATGTTTCTCCTGATGTTTCTACTGCTGTTTCTCCTGATGTTTCTCCTGATGTTTCTCCTGATGTTTCTCCTGCTGTTTCTCCTGATGTTTCTCTTGTTGTTTCTCTTGTTGTTTCTCCTGATGTTTCTCCTGATGTTTCTTCTGATGTTTCTACTGATGTTTCTTCTAATGTTTCTACTGCTGTTTCTCCTGATGTTTCTCCTGATGTTTCTCCTGATGTTTCTCCTGCTGTTTCTCCTGATGTTTCTTCTGATGTTTCTACTGCTGTTTCTCTTGCTGTTTCTCCTGATGTTTCTCCTGATGTTTCTCCTGATGTTTCTCCTGATGTTTCTCCTGATGTTTCTCCTGATGTTTCTCCTGATGTTTCTCTTGTTGTTTCTCCTGATGTTTCTCTTGTTGTTTCTCCTGATGTTTCTCCTGATGTTTCTCCTGATGTTTCTCCTGATGTTTCTCTTGTTGTTTCTCCTGATGTTTCTCTTGTTGTTTCTCCTGATGTTTCTCTTGTTGTTTCTCCTGATGTTTCTCTTGTTGTTTCTCCTGATGTTTCTCCTGCTGTTTCTCTTGCTGTTTCTGCTGCTGTTTCTCTTGCTGTTTCTGCTGCTGTTTCTCTTGCTGTTTCTGCTGCTGTTTCTCTTGCTGTTTCTGCTGCTGTTTCTCTTGCTGTTTCTGCTGCTGTTTCTCTTGCTGTTTCTGCTGCTGTTTCTCCTGGTGTTTCTCCTGGTGTTTCTCCTGATATCCTGCTGTTTCTCCTGGTGTTTATCCTGATGTTTCTCCTGATGTTTATCCGGAGTGTGTGTTTCTGAGGTGAGTGTGGGGCATTTATTTATTTATTTATTTATTTATTTATTTATATGCAAGAAGGTACATTGGGTTCATGAGAGTACAGAGACTTGAAGTTTTACATTCTTGTAAAGTCACTAGCACGCATAGTGTTTCGGGCAGATCCTTAATCTAACATATAATCTTAAGAAGGTAACTTCTAGTAAAATTCAAGAAAAATTACAGGTACATTGTGAGTATAAAAATACATTGTAAGAAAGTACAAAAACACATCGCAAGGTACAAAAACCCATTGCAAGAAAGTACAAAAAAATATTGTATAAGAAATTTGGCAGAAAAAAAGTAGGTACATTAAAGTAAATTTAAGGGTAATCCACAGGAACATTTTAGCATAATTTGAGTTTATTTCAAGATATAATGTAGCAAACTATGTGTATAATCTGATACAAGATAGCAGCAATGATTACAATGGTAAGTTGTATGGCATAGGTGTATATATTGGGGGATTGAGTAGCACTAGAGACAGTGAGAGTTAAAGCACACGGTAGGAAACTATGAAGACGAAATTAGGTACTTTTTGGATTATTTTTGAATAAGGCAAAAGTTGGACAGCTTTTCAATTCATTAGGGAGTGAATTCCATAGACTAGGTCCCTTTATTTGCATAGAATGTTTACACAGGTTAAGATTGACTCTGGGGATATCAAAGAGATATTTATGTCTGGTGTGGTGATTATGTGTTCTATTACATCTGTCCAGGAAAAGTTTCAGAACAGGGTTGCACTTAAGAAAAGGTTTTGTAAATGTAATTGACACAAGAGAATGTGTGGAGTGAATTTATGTTTAGCGTGTCTAGGGATTTGAACAGTGGAGCTGTGTGTCTGGAGCATGACAGTGTGGTGGGAGAGGGCAATGTGATATAAACATCAGAGGTCCACGATTGTTCAACACCCTCCCAGCGACCATAAGAAATATTGCCGGAACAACCGTGGACATCTTCAAGAGGAAACTAGATTTATTCCTCCAAGGAGTGCCGGACCAACCTGGCTGTGGTGGGTACGTGGGTCTGCGGGCCGCTCCAAGCAACAGCCTGGTGGACCAAACTCTCAGAAGTCAAGTCTGGCCTCGGGCCGGACTTGGGGAGTAAAGAGCTCCCAGAACCCCATCAACCAGGTATCAACCAGGCGGGAGAGGGCAGTGTGGAGCATGACAGTGTGGCGGGAGAGGACAGTGCCCCTACGCAACACACCCGTCATGTTGATCAACACATGACTATGTATCCAAGTAGAGCGCTTCTACTCCATTTTGGGCTCTTGCCAAACAGCGTTGTTGTTAGTAGTGGTGGTTGTTGGTAATAGTGGTGGTTGTTGGTAATAGTGGTGGTTGGTACAGTGGAGGTTGGTAGTAGTGATTGTTGGTAGTAGTTTGGGTTGTTGGTAGTAGTGGGTGTAACAGTGGAGGTTGGTAGTAGTGTTGTTGGTAGTAGTGGTGGTTGGTAGTAGTGATTGTTGGCAGTAGTGGTGGTTGGTAGCAGTGGTTGTCGGTAGTAGTGGTGATTGGTAGTTGTAGTGGTTGAGAGCGGTGGGCGTGGTAGTGTGGTGGTGATGGTTGTTGTAACCTGGAGACCATGTTTACCGCAGCTGTCCCCAAGGTAACCCCCGCCCCGCCCTGCCGCCCCCCCCCCATACACACTACTACTTCACTGCTGTCCACACTAAAGCTTCCACCATCCACCTCCTCTTCACCTTTCCCGCTCTACACACCAACCAACCCAGTACTCCGGCCTAGGAGCTCCCCCAGAGAGAGAGCAGTGACACTAAAGAGTCTACAAATCTGGTGAAGCAATGCTGATGGAATGCAAAACAAAGCAGGTGAGCTCAGAGACGGAACTGTGACACAATCTAAGATGTGACATTTCATCAATAATTCTATAACTTCTCTTTACATCATTGTCGTGTCTCCCCTATCCTGTCTTTCCTGCAGTGGGATGATGTCCATTTCCCTTACTCTTTCTTAATAGGAATGATCAATGTTTCATATCCTTGGACCATTCTTTAGTTTATATATTTGTGGAAATTTCTACCATTCGTCAGTGCGGTATATGCTGGTAATGTGTGCCTCTGGTGTTAGGTCTGAAGTTATGACTACTTCCAAGTCTTGGTCTTTCTCAGAAAGTGTGTGTGTGTGTGTGTGTGTGTGTGTGTGTGTGTGTGTGTGTGTGTGTGTGTGTGTGTGTGTGTGTGTGTGTGTGTGTGTGCGCGCGCGCATGCGTGTCGTCGCGCGCCAAGTCTTGGGTCCATAACAGCTCGGACAGAGAACAACGGTAATGTGTCGGTAATCTTATCTCAATCGTCAAATAAATCAACGTACTTTTATCTTGAGTGTGAGGACACGAGGAGCCCCCTCACACCCTTACAGGGTGGTGAGGGCCCCGCCCACCACCCTCACAGGGTGGTGAGGGCCCCGCCCACCGTCCTCACACCCTCACAGGGTGGTGAGGGCCCCGCCCACCGTCTTCACACCCTCACAGGGTGGTGAGGGCCCCGCCCACCGACCTCACACCCTCACAGGGTGGTGAGAGCCCCGCCCACCGTCTTCACACCCTCACAGGGTGGTGAGGGCCCCGCCCACCGACCTCACACCCTCACAGGGTGGTGAGGGCCCCGCCCACCGTCTTCACACCCTCACAGGGTGGTGAGGGCCCCGCCCACCGACCTCACACCCTCACAGGGTGGTGAGGGCCCCGCCCACCGACCTCACACCCTCACAGGGTGGTGAGGGCCCCGCCCACCACCCTCTACACTAGCGACTGAGTGTTGCAGTTCGTCAACACTCTTGACACACACTCACCTCGCACCATCTACAACCCATATGCTCGTTATTTCAGTGTATCTACACCCAGAAGTGTATTTGTCAGTGTACTTACAATAAGTTTACTCCTGAACTCTGTGATTAAAGTATTCATCTAGGTTGCAAACTACGGTAAACAAAGGCCTCAATAATCCCAATAGTCAATAGATCTATAACCTTTAAAAGCCTACAAAATCTGTAACCAGATTTGTGCTAAGATACATACCCCTCAATGTGGTCTGATTTCTACTCCATAGCTTAGTGAGTGTGAAGATAACTGATCTTTAAGGTATTGGTATCTTGGTTTCAATTTTTAAATTTAAATTTTGCCCCGAGGGGCGAGTTTATTGGGCAGCGCCACTCATCTTGTGAGTGGACATACCGCCATAGCAGCATGTACAACACTTCCCAATAGGAAGAAAACCCGCTGGGTTGTTCATCCTGTCACTTGTACCCAGACACAGCTGGGACTTGCTTAACTGTCTCAAGTGAACAGCTCCTCAAACAAGAAGATTAACATCTATCAACCCTTAAAAGCTTTCGTTATCTTGCGGGTGCAAAATGGGGGAATCTTTTAAGTACAGTATCAATATTTGACAAATAGTGTTTTCCTAACTCAAACAATGTGGGGTTTATTATTCTACACATATTCCTAATGTCTCTCAGGTGTTCACATTCACGTAGATAGTGGTCAAGGCGGTGTCCATCACTCTCACCACAGATTCTGCAACTTCGCTGATCAACTGTTGTTTCCATCCCATATCTCCATGGATATTTGTATCCAAGACGGATTCTTGGTAAGTTACTTTATTGCTTACTTTAAGATCTTGGTAAGGTATTGTGGGCAGGTATTAAACTCGCTTGTAATACATATTCTTGAACGGTTCGAGGAATCTGAACATGAAATGGCCATTGCTTAATTTAAATTAAGCGGGGGAATTCTGGGAGGGGGGCGTAAACAGTTACGCAGCGCTCAGTGAGACTCTCACTGAGCGCTGCATATTCTTAACAAGTTATACAAGGCGTTACAGTTCTAACTGGACTGAGTATTATTTGATCTGATCTGGTATCATCTTATGTATTACCACCACGACCATCTGATACATTCTTGCAGCAACACTGTGTTGTCAAGGAGTGTTCCTGCAGCCACATTATAACCAATTGTGTGGGTACCGGATCTGGGAGGAGGGGAGAGAGTAGCAGAGGGTCTTGGTGCAACAACATTGTCTGTGCTCAACAATGGTTGCACAGGTTTTTCTTATTTAGAGCGAGTGTGCATTGCCAGCGGTATACACGAGAGCCGTGTGTATGAGAGCAGTGTACATAACAGCCGTGTGTATGACAACAGTGTACATAACAGTCGTGTGTACGACAGACGTGTACACGAAAGCTATGTAGGAAGCACACGTTGGCAACACTGGCGCACCACCCAGGCATCAAATTTCACCAGTCTCATTATTACTCTTCGAACACTTGAGCCCGCGTAAATGTCACTCTTGTTTCTAGAATGTACCAGGATTTGTATAATACATAATGTAGTCATATATATATATATATATATATATATATATATATATATATATTATATATGTGTGTGTGTGTGTGTGTGTGTGTGTGTGTGTGTGTGTGTTGTGTGTGTGTGTGTGTGTGTGTGTGTGTGTGTGTGTGTGTACTCACCTATTTGTGCTTGCGGGGGTTGAGCTTTGGCTCTTTGGTCCCGCCTCTCAACTGTCATCACTGGTGTACAGATTCAATCAACTGGTGTACAGATAACATGGCTGTGTGTGTTTGTGTGTGTGTGTGTGTGTGTGTGTGTGTGTGTGTGTGTGTGCGTGTGTGTGTGTGTATGTGTGTGTGTGTGTGTGTGTGTGTGTGTGTGTGTGTGTGTGTGTGTGTGTGTGTGTGTGTGTGTGTGTGTGTGTGTGTGTGTATTATATCTCTGAGCTTGGCCCAGGCTCTCAGCTTGACAGTGCTTATCACAAGCATTACGTCACAACAGTACTTTCTACAGGTTTTGGCTACTGTAATGTCATAGTTGTCAAATGGCATTAGAAAGATGCGTCGTTGTTTGCGACGAAATTTTTTAACCCAAAATAGTGTTTTGAGCATGATAAAAGTTGACTATACTGGGGGATAGTGACGTCGGCTATAGACGACCTTCAGTGCGCCAGCTGCGGCTGACTTACGGTATAATTCATTATGTATGCTGATCACAACGGTGGTAGGACGCGGACGTCCCACAATACTTGTCAAACTCCAGGGTACCTATTAACTGCTAAGTGAACAGAGGCATCAGGTGGAAAGAAACATATTCAAAATGTTGATCTTAGCAAGCTAAACTGATTAAGAATTTGTAGACTTCTCTTATGAGTCAATCCTCGCACTCATTGCAATCTTCTGCCAGGCTGAGCTGCACAAACTAATTCCTTTCGTCAACATGTCCAAAAGGAGTCACCCACGTACCAACCTCCATAAGCTTTTTTTAGGTGCTCGCTATCACTAACCACTCACTGTCAGAATTATCAATACTACGGGCTCACCATAGCCCGTGCTGCTTGGAACTTTTGTTCCAAGCAGCGAATCTTAAATAACAATATCAACTTTGCTGTTAGGAAATACATTTTACGAATGAGTGATGATGCATGATGGCGTGGAAGGTCTACAAGATACAATAAAGCTACTCGGCAGAGAAATCAGAGAGACCCTCAGCTGGATATTTGACAATTATTAAGAAATTACATTCACAAAGAGATCAATAGTTGTAGGAGGCCAGGTCGAGGACCGGGCCGCGGGGACGTTGAGCCCCGAAATCATCGCAAGGTAAGGTTGTCTAAAGTTTTAAGTTAACAGCGAATAATATATATTGTACAATGGATACAAGTGACATCGTACACAAGACAGTTCGCCAAAAGATCTAAAAGATACTAACCTGTGGGGGGGGGGGGGAAGTAGCCTAAGCTACTCTATCCCTTTGAGATGTATTTCTTTCTTGTTTCTATAAACAAACTTGAACCTAACCTTACCTAACGTAATCTAACCTTACCCAAACCAGCTTAACTAACCTAACCTTACCTAACCCAAATAAACCTCACCTATCCCAGCCTAACCTAATCAAAGCCAACTAAGCCTAACACCTACCCTAAGGTAATATATATTCTAACCTCCAAAGACGAGCTTTATGGAGGTGTATTCGACCACGTCGTGCGCCACCTCTCGCTCGCTGGCTGGTGAGGCCTGGCAATGACCAACCTCAAAGTTTTCCTACAGTTAACTTGAGTCATATTTTGGGTATTTGGCTGATGCCGTTGTTTGTGCTCTTGTGGCTACTGTTGCTGTTGTTACTGTTATTGTGGCTGTTGCTACTGCTACTGAGGTTGTTGCTAGTGCTACTGAGGCTGTTGCTACTGTTACTGAGGCTGTTGCTACTGTTACTGGTGCTGCTGTTACTTTACTAGTGACGTTGTTACTGGTGCTGCTAAAAGAATCGTTGTTGCTACTGTCACGTAATCCCCCCCTGCATAGGAGTGGAAAGCTGCCTCTTCCTCACACCTTCAAAGCCTACACGCTACAGCACACCCTTTACGACAGCAAAACCAGACAGCCGCCCCAGATAGATGTCTGCACACCCTCTACCAGGCTCACCCTACCAAGCCCTGTGACCCCCAGCCAGGTGCAACTTGCCAGTGCTTGTCAAACGTTCACCAATTGCTCATTATTTCGCCGGATCTAATTGACGGCCGCGTTGCTACAAGACGTGTTGTTGTTGTTGTTTTAGATTCAGCTACGCGGAACAAAAAGCTCCAAGTGAGCCCGTAGTGGACTTACCTGGCACAGGAGCGGGGCAAGTAGCACGGGCTATGGTGAGCCCGTAGTGGACTTACCTGGCACAGGAGCGGGGCAAGTAGCACGGGCTATGGTGAGCCCGTAGTGGACTTACCCGGCACAGGAGCGGGGCAAGTAGCACGGGCTATGGTGAGCCCGTAGTGGACTTACCCGGCACAGGAGCGGGGCAAGTAGCACGGGCTAAGGTGAGCCCGTAGTGGACTTACCTGGCACAGGAGCGGGGCTGTAACTTGGACGTGACGTGATGATGATGAAGATTAAGCCACCCGAAAGGTGGCACAGGCATGAATAGCCCGTAAGTGGTAGCCCTTTTGAGCCATTACCAGTATCAAGAGCTGATACTGGAGATCTGTGGAAGTGAGACTGCACCCTGCGTGACGGGAGATGTCTCCCGTGTTGGACGTGACGTCACCAGTGGGCTTATATATAGCTCTGCTGGTGGTATAAGGAACCATTACGGGTTATTCATGCCCGTGCCACCTCTTGGATTCTACGCCTGACCTTCTTCACTCGCTGTGGTCCTGATCCGAGGCGTGACAGTGGTCTGTGGACTAGTGTAAATAATAGTTTACTCACTCTTATTATTTTTCAAGTAGAGTAAATATATTTAGTTATTTTCTCGTGTTTTTGTCAAGTATTGTTTCAGGAATTATTTTGTTGTTATGATTGAAGTTATAGCAAAAGTGTTTAATTGTTTATGTTTATTGTTTAATCCTGTAACTTTCACACCGCAAAGGTAAAGCAGCCTTTATTTACTTTGTTTTACTTTTTTCTTTAATGTGCGTAAGAGCAAATTCCAGCTGCCAGGTATTAGCTGCGCTACCCAGCACTGTGGAGAAATGCCCGACAGACCACTGGAACATTATCTAACACAGTGCACAGTTACAAACCCAATAAGATTTCAACTTAGATTCAAAAGAGCAGAAGTTGTTAAAACACATGGAACAAAATCTTACTGAAGCGACCATACGAGTCATAAATACTCATACTCCGCCCAAGTAAAACAGAAACAAGCAACACTCAGTGGGCCAGCCAGAGGCTTAGGGCCCGCGCAGGAATATCCCTACAAAAAAAAAACAAAGTTGTGCTACCGAAAAAACGTCACACTATTGTTGATGATGATGTCACCATCTTGTGATAGGTATAAGGTCACCCAACACCCGAGAGGTCACCACACCTACCGGGCTCTCTCTCTCTCTCACACACACACCCACACACACACACACACACACACACACACACACACACACACACACACACACACACACACACACACACACACACATGGGGCCTGTAGCTGAGTGATCAGCGTTTAGGCGCTTTTCTAATAAGTTTTCCTCCTCACCTCTCTCTCTTGTCTTACTTATGTCCATACTGCCTCCCTCGTCCTCCACGGGAGACATCTCCTGTCCACGAGGCTAACCATACCCTGTGCTTCTTGCCCAGCTCCTGTGCCAGGTAAGTTACGGGCTCACCATAGCCCGTGCTACTTGGAACTTGTTCCGAGTAGCTGAATCTATAACAACAACAACAACGAATAGAAGACACAGACGGGAGACATCTCCTGTCCACGAGGCTAACCATAGCCCGTGCTTCTTGCCCAGCTCCTGTGCCAGGTAAGTCACGGGCTCACCATAGCCCGTGCTACTTGGAACTTGTTCCGAGTAGCTGAATCTATAACAACAACAACAATCCCTCGTCCTCGAGCTTACGGGCTCACCATAGCCCGTGCTACATGGACACTTCGTTCTGAGTAGCTAAATCTAAAACAACAACATCCTCCATCTCAGTTACAGCACCGCTCCTGTGCCAGGTAAGTCCACTACGGGCTCACCAATGCCCGTGCTACTTGGAACTTTTTGTTCCAAGTAGCGAATCTTAAACAACAACAACAACAATCCCTCGTCTCATCGAGTACGGGCTCACCATAGCCCGTGCTACTTGGAACTTTTTGTTCTGAGTAGCTGAATCTTAAACAACAACTTGTCTCATCACAATCGACTCAATTGATAATGTCGAGGACGGACAGAAACGTCGTCGTCTTATCACCTTCTAGTGTGTGGTGTGGTCAACATTTCTTGCTTGTATAATAATAATAATAACCAGTGAAGACAAACAAGGTAAAGAACGTCTGGTGAAAAAAAATATTGGTCATCTACTTTTAAGAAAAAATGAAATTCATAGTGAGTGAGTTCACACCCGCCGGTGTAGATAGATGACATAATGACAATGTGCACGCAGTTCCATTATATCATTGTGTCACATCTTACCACAAAGGAACCTAGTCAGTTACAATGAGCAAGTTCGTTTGTGACATAATGAAGCCTTTTATGTCATTATCTCATCTCCGGCAGCGGTTGGGCACTATTTCTTCACTCAATCCTCGTATCCCGGCGAAGCGCTGATCTAAGCGCTTCCACTTCATAACTACCTCATTTCAGTTATAATGGTGCATGCTATTGCTCTGACTTATATACATACACACTTACATGGCGTCAAGGGCTACTAAACACTCGGCCGTAGCAGGTGATTGTTGCACTTTACAACTTACAGTTACCGTCTTAACATACGAATTCTGAGCATTATGAACAGATAATGAAGCTCTGTGGACTCTGCGGCCACCAGTTCATCCACACCGACTTGAAGGGCGTCGCTCGTGGGGCTGCCTCCGCGGGCCAGCCCGACCCGCCTATGACATTCCCCACCCCCTCATGGCTCTGAACCTCGAACCCGTACTAACTGGAGCCGAAACATGTTTAAGCTAAGTAATTTACAGTTGAGGTGAACTAAATATATTGTATTTATATTTGTTTATCTGAGTGTTGGCAGAGGTTTTGGTAACATTACATTTGGTTATGTCTATATTACAGGTGAGACATCTTCCACTAAGCATTGACGCAGCCACCTACGACCCCTGCACACGTTTCAACAATTATAGCAACTTTGTTTACATTAAATAAACAGTTTACGAGCTTAGAAACATTACGATCAAAGGTTTGTTCCTTATGAACAACCTCGTAGCTAATCAGAACTCATATACTGTTTAATCAATTTATTGAGCAAAGATGAAGATGTACAGGTTTCGTAAGTAGTTGCGTAAATGGTTCATGAATCCTGGCTGAGGTGAGTCACGTGTGTTGAGGAAGTGTACTGGGCCTTGGTCGGGGGAGGGAGGGGGGGGGTAGTGAGTACGGGGTGGGTGAGTCAGCTCACAGGAGCCACTCCTTCACACACACACACACACACACACACACACACACACACACACACACACACACACACATAGTTTCAAAGCGTTATATGACAAAGAGTGCTGGGAAGACGGGACACCACGAGCGTAGCTCTCATCCTGTAACTACACTTAGGTAATTACACTTAGGTAATTACACACATAGTAGTCTGTATTACTATAACTTGAACACATATGTGCTACCTCACATATCCCGGGCGCCGGCGAGAAACGATGGACAGAGTTTCTTTGACCCTGATGCTTCTGTTAACTAGCAGTAAATAGGTACCTGGGAGTTAGTCAGCTGTCACAGGCAGCTTCCTGGGGATGTGTGTGGGGGGGGGGGAATAATAGTTAGTAACAGTTGATTGACAGTTGAGAGGCGGGCCGAAAGGGCAGAGCTCAACCTCCGGAAGCACATCTAGGTGAATATATACACGCACGCACGCACGCACAAGGGAGGGGGGGAGGTCGTAGTCCTAGGGGCCAGAGTTCGATTCAAGGCCGAGGCTGAAACAAATGGGCAGAGTTTCTTTCACCTGATGCCTTTGTTCACGCATGAGCATCAAGTGTGCATAAAGCTTGAATGGTCCCCCAAGCCAATATACAACCAAAAACTCTTGGCCCTTGAAGGATTCGAACCCGGTCAGTCAGGTTCGAATCCTGGCTTTATGCACACTTGAGGCCCTAGCGTTGAAGTGATTTGGTGAAATATGTGTGTGGCCAATAACGTCTGGAGGTGTAACTATCCCATGAAATAATAACTATATGTGTAAATCACGAAAATTAACACGTGATGAAAAATGTGACAGTGTCAGACCACGGAGGAAGACTTGAAACAGGAATTTCCTTAAGTACTTTCGTATATTAATACATCTTCAGAAGGAATGATTCCTTCTGAAGATGTATTAATATACGAAAGTATTTAAGGAAATTCCTGTTTCAATTCTTCCTCCGTGGTCTGACACTCACTAATAACTATAGAAGGCGGGACCCGAGTGCCAAAGCTAACATCCCGTAAGTAAAGTTAGATAAACTCTCATACGTTGGCTGGTAATAAAGTTAATACACAATAGTTCACTCTGCGCTTCACACACATGTAACACATGTAGAGGTGTAGACGGCGCCCTCCATCATGTATCTACTACCATATAATCACAATACAAGATAGCATATCGGATAACACAGATACCGTGTGATGAGGAGCGCCCTGTGAGCGCCTCGATAGCGTAGCCTCCAGGAGGAAGGGGGGACTCTGAAACTTACATGCATGATACATTTGGGAAAGAGCAAACCATACATCACAAGATGAAGAGATAAACGACGACGTTTCGGTCCGTCCTGGACCGAAACATTGATGGACCTGGACCATCATCAAGTCGTGTGCGAGAGAAGGGACCGAATGGAAGGGAACTATCAGGAGAAAACGCCAAGGAATGGTGCCCAACCACTTAGACGGTCGGGGGGATTGAACCCTGACCTGCATGAAGCCAGATCGTGGCTCTACCGTCCACCCCGAGTAACTGGACTTGGCGTGACAGAAAACATCGTCGTTTCCTCATCTTCTGATGCGTTGATGGTCATCATACCTTCAGCCATGCTATGGTGACTCATCGTCTGCATTTAGGAATGAATGGTTTCGTATTGTTGGGGACAGGAAGCCTGTAAGTGTCATCCAGGTCTCCTCATGCCAACGACTCAACTTCCCCAGGACGCAACCGTTGCCTAATTCCTGGGGACCTATTTTATTTGATATTATTTATATTTGATACTATTTTATTTGATATTATTTGTTGTATTGATTATTTGGCAGGTAATAACCTTAGCGGCCAGTGATAACAACATGCTACCTAACAACTTGTTTTTATGAAGACAAGTGTATATAGGATTTAAACAATAATGAACATAAAATATGCATAATAATATACATAAGATGGACAATACTATCTTTAAAATGTATAATATGCATAAGATGGACAATACTATCTGTAAAATGTATAATAATATAAGATGGACAATACTATCTGTAAAATGTATAATAATATGTATAAGATGGACAATACTATCTGTAAAATGTATAATAATATGTATAAGATGGACAATACTATCTGTAAAATGTACAATAAAATTTATGGCAAAGCAGGAAGCAAAAACTATACTGAGGCCTTTCAGATAATCTACATAAATTCCACAAATAGTCGGACGACTGACAAAGGCTTTTAATATTGAAAACGCAAGACCTTGCATGTAGGGTATAGCATGGCACATCGTATCATATCAACAATACAACCATCTTGAGGTTATCTTGAGATGATTTCGGATAGCGTCCCCGCGGCCCGGTCCTCGACCAGGCCTCCTTTTTGTTACACCCCCCTGCCCCCAGGAAGCAGCCTGTAGCAGCTGTCTAACTCCCAGGTACCTATTTACTACTAGGTAACAGGGGCATCAGGGTGAAACAGTTTGACCATTTGTCTCCGCCTCCACCGGGGATCGAACCTGGAACTTCAGCACTACGAATCCGAAGCGCTGTCCATTCAGCCGTCAGGCGCCTTATTGATTGGTGAAGAAAAGGACCTAGGATCCCCCATTCATTGAAAGTTGCTCACTAAGTGGGGGCCGAGGTAAATGAAGTCAACCAGATCTCAGGAATAGTCCAAATATCCTTTTGACGTCAAGGAAAAGTAATGTTTATCCAGCTGAAAAAAAAACTCATCGCAGAATTGTCAACTGTCACACCAGGATCGGTAGAGGGCTTCAGCACCAATAACACTATAAGCCAAATTTGTCAGCGCTGATTTATCGAGACCTTTAAAATACCCGAACAGAGATATTAAGGCAGCTGTAACGGGGTCAAATGTAAGGAGGGGAAGGGGCAAGAACTCAACAAGCCACAAGCTAGGACACAAAACAGATGCCTATTCACCGAAGCCGTAAATCAGTTTAATATTTAGCGGGTTGACATTCTCAGGAATAAACGAAACGCTGTGCGTACTAGTGGCTTTACAAGATTGTAAATACCAGGCTATGTATCCTCACAAACCTAATGTACCTTCTTGTATATAAATAAATAAATAACGGGGTACCTTTGAGAAAGTGCCAACGTCGTGTTCCAGTCGGGGCCCTGTAGATGATGGGTGGCACTGGTGTAAGTTTCGATAAGTTGTGAGTGTTGCTTAATTTTCCTCGTAGACTAAAAGCTTGTTGGTGGAGGAAGAGGGAGTGAGGCCGAGCAGTTTCAATTTTTTTTCTTAATTATGCACCCCATACGTACCCATGCCGTGGGGGGTGGTGGAGTGGGTTAGAGGCAGGAGCGTGGGGCTAGACCACGTTCATGGGGCGGCGGCGGAGTCCTGGTGGTCGTTGCCTTCCTAGAACTGTAGCCTCTGGCCAGTACGTCCCCCCAGTGTCTCTCACTGTCTGAGGCTTTATGTGTATGCTTATGTCATCTCTCTCTCTCTCTCTCTCTCTCTCTCTCTGCATTAATCGCTATATATATATATATACATTAATCTGACCTCGATGTGAAGACATGATCATGATATACAAGATACACGATAGCACTCATCAGACAGAAAGACAACATACGTTATGATGAGAGATTAAAGGAATTAAACCTAGCATCACTGGACGAGTGAAGAATGAGGGGATGCATGTTCACCACATACAAAATACTCAGGGGTAATTGTCAGAAAAGGTTAGGATAAACTATTTAACACGGATAATAAAAAACAAACAAAATTATAGTGCCAGAGTAGTAAATAGATTGACTGAGCCAGGGAGTGATGTGGATGAGATAGGGCCATACACAGCTTCAAATATAGCTATGACAAGACTCTCAGAGTTGAGAAACCTATACACAACATTGTATATACAACATTGAATGTCGAGAGGCTGGAAAAAAAAGAGCTGAAGCTGAACCATCGCAAGCATAGCTACATTAGTAAAACACACACACACACACACACACATTAGTATCCACGGCAACAGGGTGACACTTTACATTTGATTCATTATTAACCACTGACACGTCCAGCTTGCTTGTATAGTGATGTGGAAGCCGAACACCTCGGCAGGAGTGTCGAGTATTCCCTCCACAGTCCTGGACACATTATGTGCAGTGTTGAGTATTAACTTTCCTTTCGTTAGACACACTGGAGGATACCTATTTATTTATTTATATACAATTAAGTTTGTTGGATATAATATATATATATATATATATAATATATAATATATCTATATATATATATATATTATATATATATATATATATGATATATATATATATATATATATATATATATATATATGCGCCTGGGGTAAAAGTGCTACCAGTTTTTTGAAGGAACTGGGTTCTAGGCTCATTGAAACAACAAGGGACCCTAGAGCTGCCAGCTTTCTTTTCCAGCGCCTCAGCGTGGCGATACAGAGGGGAAATGCGCACTGCATCCAGGGTTCCTGCCCGCCATCTGAGGAGCTGGAGGAACTCGACAACCTATGATAACCATCTTTGTAACCTATATGTAACTCCTTTTTTGTAACACAGTTCAAATAAAGCAAATATATATGTGTACATACAAAAGAATGGGGGTGGTAGGAGAAGAAAATATTAGTGTTCAGTGAGAAACCACAAGGTCTCCTCTGAATACGTTTTATTTTCTTCTCCGAGGCTATGGGTCCCCACATTGGCACCAGAGGTGGTACCCTCACAAACTTTTTATATATATTATATATATATATATATTATATATACATAATAAATATATATATTATATATATATATAATGACAGTGTCAGACCACAAATGTAGAATTGAAACAGGAATTTCCTTAAGTACTTTCGAATGTAATAATACATCTTCAGAAGGAATGAAGATGTATTCCTTCTGAAGATGTCCGAAGATGTATTATAAAATACGAAAATACTTAAGGAAATTCCTGTTTCAGTTCTTCCTTCGTGGTCTGACACACGTTTTTCATCACGTGTTAATTTTCGTGATTTACACACACACACACACGCATATATATATATATATATATATATATATATATATGACAATGTCAGCCACGGAGGAAAAAGAAACAGGAATTTCCTAAGTACTTTCGTATATTATACATCTTCAGAAGGAGTGATTTTACAGATCGAGTGCTGGACATAAATAGCAGGAGAGAAAGGTAGAAAGAAAAGAAGGAAGAGAAAGAGAGACGAAGGTTGAGTCAGGTTGGGCGGATGGGCCCTGGGCCACGTGGACAACCCTCCCTCCGTCATACACCTCCAACACAACACATTCTTCAGGTGACCACTCACGCGCGCAGCATGCACACGTCACTTGGTCAGTCAGGTAAAGCACCGTTGGGGGTTGCCAGTAGATAGATTGGTCGGGCTATGGTATGTGCAGTCTCACATACTTAACTTCGATGTCCAAAGGGCTTGGAAAGGTATGGGGGAGGAAGAAGGATGAGGAGTTGAAATTCTTGAGGAGGATTTGGATGGTGAACGAGAAGGCCTGGACGTTCGGTGACCCGTACAGACCATGGGTTGCATCAAATATAGATCTCGAGTGGAGATTGGCTTTCATGGTGTGTGTAGGCGAGGTGCTGCGTCTAGCTTGGAGAAGGCGTCTTCCTGTTTGAGGTGGTACACGTTTTGTCATTCTTGTGCATGGGTTGCGATGGTCGGTGAATATGCTGGAGGCGACGCTTCATTAATGTGCACTGTAACTGTGGCAGTTTGGGTCCTTCCGGTTCTTCATTTTCGTCGTGGAATTCGTGTTGTCGATCGGGGAATCTTTTGTTGAAGTCTGGGTCGTAGTGCTCCTTTTGCAGGATGGAGAGGTCCACGAGGCGTGCATGGCGGAGGCGTGGACGAACATTGGCTGCGGGTATTTGTTGGAGTTCTTGTTGGCGATGGTCCAGATACATCTGTGTGCCAGCTGTTGTCTGGTGCTGGGGTTACCCCTGAACCTCTGAGGATAAACGTGACGGCATAGCAGGGACTTCTCTTGTCGTCGGTCTCGGTATAGGTGATCTCAAGGTTCTCACAGTCGGATGGTCCCGTTGCGATCAGAGATCACGACCTCTCCGTAGGGTGCAGACACACCTCCACAAATCTCCAATATCAGCTAATGATACTGGTAATGGCTCCAAACAGCCAACACTTACGGGCTATTCGTGCCCGTGCCACCTTTTGGGTGGCTTAATCTTCATCAATCATCAGTCAATCAAGGTCCCGTTGTTGGTCGCGTGCCAGTAGCAGCCCGTCCTCCAAACAAAGATCCAAAGTGATTCCATGCACCCGCCAAACCCCTGTTTATGAATGAAAAGCGGTTTACACACGACTCACAACTGCTGACGTTCGAACATATCCGGAACAAGTGCTTCACTGACGAATTTTGTTCGAACCACAACGCTATAAATGCTTCACCCACGTACTACAAATACAAATAATCGCCAACAGAACCTAGACACCTGACCTAACCTATCCTATGCCTATATATGCACAATATGCTAATATATTATTATAATAATTTATACATGAGAATATTCCCGTTTGAATGAACAGCATGTTAAAATTTATGAATGCGTCTGTGGGGTCGACCGCTGAATGTAATGGACTTGAGTCGAGGATGGGTTGCCAGTAGAGGGAGTTGAGGTCCACTGGACGACGATGAGCCAGTCTCACATACTATAACATTTACGAGCTTCAAAACTTCCCACTCCTAGGGGTTACTGTTATAAACAACCTCGTTGGGCTGCGGAGCTCATAAACTGCTTAATAAATGTAAATAAAACCGCCATGATTAAGGAAAGATGTACTGATTTCGTAAGTAATTGCATAAATGCTTCATTAATTTTGGCTGGTAAGCACGTAATTGTATATTATATAAAGCCACTTATACGCACATTATTTTGGGCATAACTTAAACTAATACTAATATATTTATTTATACAAAACATATTTGTGGTACAATAATTCCATATTTATTTTGAGTCTCGTAGTACTACATCTGGGAGTCCAGGGTTCGATACCCGGTCGGGATAAAAATGGTTGGGCACGTTCCTTCCCCCCCAACAGTAAATAGGTACCCAAGAGTAAATCAACTGTTGTGGGTTGCATCCTGTGGATGCTGGAATGTGAAGCAACTGAAGCCCTGCGCATCAAACTCAACAATCAACATGAGCAGCTGCATTAGATGCAAAATCTACAGCGACTACAATGGTTAGAAAAGCAGTTGAAGAATGGGACACACTCGTGACCACTGTGAATCTATATCCGCCACCAAGATAATGTTATTAAAACAAGACTAAAACCAGTGCGCTAAAACACAAGCTGAAAGAAACGGGAGAAAAGGAGGAAACCCCACCGCAATTTAAAACTTGGACCCAAATATCACAGTAACAAGATTATCGCAAATAATCTAACTCAATTACGGGCTCACATAGCCCGTGCTACATGGACATTTCGTTCTGGGTAGCTAAATCTAAAACATCATCCTGGGGAGGGTGAGTAGTATGACCTGGGGGGGGGGTTATCTTGAGATGATTTCGGGGCTTTAGTGTCCCCGCGGCCCGGTCCTCGACCAGGCCTCCACCCCCAGGAAGCAGCCCGTGACAGCTAACACCAAGGTACCTATTTTACTGCTAGGTAACAGGGGCATAGGGTTTAAGAAACTCTGCCCATTGTTTCTCGCCGGCGCCTGGGATCGAACCCAGGACCACAGGATCACAAGTCCAGCGTGCTGTCCGCTCGGCCGACCGGCTCCCGGGGGGGGGGGGGGAATCTCGATAAGTCTAAAGTATATACAAAGGCATCCTTTCCCCGACAAAATGAATTATTATTATTGTTATTATTATAATTATTATTGTAATTATTATCATTGTTAAAAAGCTATATAACAGGGCGCAGCGTCTCGGACAAACTTTATGATTAATAAATTTAGTTATTACATTTAACGGTATATTTATTACTATGAAATGTAAGTAACATTGTTGCATCATACACAGCTAGTAACGTAGGTTGTGTATATGTATGTTGCTGGGCCCTGCATGCCGCCTGCCTCCATACATACACACGCATGTCCCGTTGAATACACAATGAATTACTCTTTTTTGACAGTGACATAGCACTGATCTCATCATAATGAAGTATTTAAATTCCAGTCAAAATAAAATAAGTTCTTATTTTCTGTACAAGGATGATATAATTAAGTAACAGCCCCGCTCCTGTGCCAGGTAAGTCCACTACGGGCTCACCATAGCCTGTGCTACTTGCAACTTTTTGTTCAGAGTAGCTGAATCTCAAACAATAATAACAGATGATGTCATCTTGGTCTTGTGCCCGGCGGGTGATTATCACCGTAAAACGTTTTGTGTCGACAACTTGCGCAGGGAAGGTAGCTCTGTGGCTGGAGCCGCGCAGGTGACTCAACCTCACGTGAGGTTGACGGGGAAGCAGCCCAACATGTCGTACCTCAATTTACTTCATTGATTACAATTAATAATCATCATGCACACCATAACATCCCGTGACCAGTAGTGACAAAGGTTAGACAGTCACGTATTATGTATGATAAGAACTGTACTTCAATATTTGTTAAGATGAGCAAGTTATAGCATTTGATGAGTCGTACCGGCATCGTTTATATCACCTATGGATCTGATAATTTATTATAAAGCACATACCTGCTATACTCATGCTAGGAATGTTAATGGAAAATGTAACATAGTGATTCTATTGTTTAATTATGCCATGGAGAGTGAATTTATTGGGCACCGTGAATCATCCTTGTAGTGTTTTTCATTCATAAATCGAGAGAACAGGCTGCAGGAACAATGATGAAACTATAATTTCACTAGTATTATATATATTAAAAAATCCTACCATAAAAATTAGCAAGAACAATTACCTATGATTGTTTAATATTATTTTAATTGGTTGATTCTGTTTTGGATATACCCCAGTGACTGAGTTTAAAAATTGAGGTTTAAACAAATATATATATATAAAAAAAAAAAAAAAAAAAAAAAAAAAAAAAAAAAGCTGTTTAAACTCTGTTCAGTGTGTGTAAACTAAAGTCTTTGAAAATGTAAAAGTTTTACGAAACGCGCTCAAGTGTCGCGTCAGACTAAGAATAAAGAAGAATTTTGGAGAATTGATTTTTCATTTACCGTCATCAGTAAAAACAAACATAAGGAAAATTGAGAAATCGTGTTAGAATTATTAATCTTACTTTTTCGGTCATATTTAATAACATATGTCTACAGGAAAGACTGCTACCAAAATATACTAATACAAATATATAAATATATATATAATATATATATAGATATTATATATTATATATATATATAGATATATAATATATATATATATATATATATATATATATATATAAAGGTTCAAATTTGGTGTTAACTGTAATTATTGTGGGAAATTATCTTCATGCAGCTAATTCATGCATGGAAACATTAGTAGCTTTGACATTATTCTCCTTAGTATGAGCACTGGCTCGCCACTTGAATCAGACATGGAATTATATTCAAGAAATACAAACCTGACATAACTATGGTTGCCACAGGTTTGGTCATCAGGTTATGGTTATGTTGAAGAGAGAATGACTAATTTGAAGACAAACGTACCACACTCTTTAATATGTTACATGTGCTACAACGTTTGTTATTAATACATCAAATTATACTATTAGATAGGCTGCTAGCCTCTAAAATGACTTTAGATTTCTTGATTTGTTTTAAGTTTAACGATTTTACCGATGTCTAATTTTGTTTAGTTTGTAAGTTTGTTATATTAATGAACTTAGGTGGCCACTAGATGCAACCCTATTCTTCATGAGTGATACAGAGTACAGATAAAGAGGTAGATATAAGTTCATCTATCCCCATCTCAGTCATATAATTACAAAACGTAACATTCTCAGTTCTTCGGTGTTGCGTAACACTAACATTGCTGTACCACTGTACACTATACATTGCTGTACACTGTACCTCACAGACACAAAACACTGTATTGCGGATATATGATAAGTAGACGCTGTGGACATTAATCAAAATCGTGAATTAGCGTGAATAACATGAGCTTGTGTCTAAATATATATATATATATATATATTATTATATATATATATATATATATATATATATATATATATAATATAACTGAAAACTCACACCCCAGAAGTGACTCGAACCCATACTCCCAGGAGCAACGCAACTGGTATGTACAGGGATGCCTTAAACCACTTGACCATCACGACCGGACATAAGGAAGTGATAGCCTGAGCTATATGAACCACTTCCCCGCCGGCACCTGGATGGTTATCTTGGGCATAGCATTTTATCAAATCACCTCATTTTTTTGGGGCAACACGTGAGGAACACAAATGCAAACAAGCCTGAATGGTCCCCAGGACTAGATACAACTGAAAACTCACACCCCAGAAGTGACTCGAACCCATACTCCCAGGAGCAACGCAACTGGTATGTACAGGGATGCCTTAAACCACTTGACCATCACGACCGGACAAGGAAGTGAGAGATAGACCTACTCCTTCCCCGCCGGCACCTGGATGGTTATCTTGGGCATAGCATTTTATCAAATCACCTCATTTTTTTGGGGGCAACACGTGAGGAACACAATGCAACAAGCCTGAATGGTCCCCAGGACTAGATACAACTGAAAACTCACACCCCAGAAGTGACTCGAACCCATACTCCCAGGAGCAACGCAACTGGTATGTACAGGGATGCCTAAACCACTTGGACCATCACGACCGGACATAAGGAAGTGATAGCCTGAGCTATATGAACCACTTCCCCGCCGGCACCTGGATGGTTATCTTGGGCATAGCATTTTATCAAATCACCTCATTTTTTTGGGGCAACACGTGAGGAACACAAATGCACAAGCCTGAATGGTCCCCAGGACTAGATACAACTGAAAAACTCACACCCCAGAAGTGACTCGAACCCATACTCCCAGGAGCAACGCAACTGGTATGTACAGGGATGCCTTAAACCACTTGACCATCACGACCGGACATAAGGAAGTGATAGCCTGAGCTATATGAACCACTTCCCCGCCGGCACCGGTGGTTATCTTGGCATAGCATTTTATCAAATCACCTCATTTTTTGGGGCAACACGTGAGGAACACAAATGCAAACAAGCCTGAATGGTCCCCAGGACTAGATACAACTGAAAACTCACACCCCAGAGTGACTCGAACCCATACTCCAGGAGCAACGCAACTGGTATGTACAGGGATGCCTTAAACACTTGACCATCACGACCGGACATAAGGAAGTGATAGCCTGAGCTATATGACCACTTCCCCGCCGGCACCTGGATGGTTATCTGGGCATAGCATTTTATCAAAATCACCTCATTTTTTGGGGCACACGTGAGGAACACAAAGCAAACAAGCCTGAATGGTCCCCAGGACTAGAGGATTTGTGTTCCTCACGTGTTGCCCCAAAAAAATGAGGTGATTTGATAAAATGCTATGCCCAAGATAACCATCCAGGTGCCGGCGGGGAAGTGGTTCATATAGCTCAGGCTATCACTTCCTTATGTCCGGTCGTGATGGTCAAGTGGTTTAAGGCATCCCTGTACATACCAGTTGCGTTGCTCCTGGGAGTATGGTTTCGAGTCACTTCTGGGGTGTGAGTTTTCAGTTGTATCTAGTCCTGGGGACCATCAGGCTTGTTTGCATATATATATATATATA
>WNGS01163002.1:7458819-7480554 GCA_020271785.1 Procambarus virginalis | reverse complement strand
TTTGTACTTAGGGTTTGGGTACCGTTAATCCTAATGAGGTGCTGAGGAATACCCTTGGACACTTCCGGCTGCGCCCCATGACCCACCACTCTCCCTGGACGAGTACCAGTTGAATGAGGACCCACAGCAACTGCCCCATGACCCACCACTCTCCTTGGACGAGTACCAGTTGAATGAGGACCCACAGCAACTGCCCCATGACCCACCACTCTCCCTGGATGAGTACAGTTGAATGAGGACCCACAGCAACTGCCCCATGAGCCACCACTCTCCCTGGATGAGTATCAGTTGAGTGAGGACCCACAGCAACTGCCCCATGAGCCACCACTCTCCCTGGATGAGTATCAGTTGAGTGAGGACCCACAGCAACTGCCTCAAGACCGAGATGCCTCTTCATCATGCACCGTCTACAGGCGAACGGATATGTTCGCTGGAGCTCGCAGCAAGCAGCCGCCACTGTTATGGACATCAGGCGGCAGCACATACCATTATTTACCCGGGACAGCAAAAAGCACCCATACACCAACCAGCTTGCCAGGACCATCACATAGCTGTATGCCGGCTGAGCTGCGGGGACATCACACAGCAGCTATCCAATAGGAGAAGCTGGCACTCAACCATCCGTGGAGGCCACGACTGCTGCGCCGAGAGGGAGAGGAGGTTGGCGCCACAGACACACACGACAGTTTCTGCAGGAAGAGGAAGATAAAAAGAGACGGAGGCAGGAACTGAACAAGGAGGCGTCGCAGCTGTACCGGCAGAGAAGGAAAACGTCTGGCAGTCTTCAGCAGCGTCACCAGTTGCTGGAGGAAAAAAACCAGTGGTTACAGAAGAGATTCGCCATACTGAACAGCTACAAGCAATGGTGTCATGATTTTTACCACAGACACAAGGAGCATTTTCCCGCGCTCCCAGAAGCGAGCAGTTTGCCTCCTGACCAGGAGGAGCCTCCACACGGCAGCTCTTGGTCACCCACTCATCAGACCAGGAGGATCCAGCACACAACAGTCCCTAGGAAAGGACTCTTCAGTCATACCAAGAGGAGCCCCCAAGCAGAACCTCTTGACCGAACTCACATTAAATAGACCGATAGACCCTTCCATCACACCAGGAAGAAACCGTATGCAGTTGTCCCTCTGTCAGTGCTGCATGACTGGGCTGTGTGTATCAGTGTTGCATGACTGGGCTGTGTGTATCAGTGTTGCATGACTGGGCTGTGTGTATCAGTGTTGCATGACTGGTTCGATATTATAATTATACATTACTGATAATAATTACTGATATAGTAATTATTCCAGCTGCCATCTTTTCTTAGCCTTAATTACAGGTTCAATATTCACAAGACAATCAGCTTCCTTAATAATAAAACCCAATACCATAATTCAAGTTATAAAAGATCCTGGTGGTATAAAACATTCAATAATTCTTACATCAATATTGTAAACAATTGTTGGTAAGGGAACCCCAGGCCTGAGGTCAGGAAAGGTGTGTGGTTTACTGAGGTATCCCGTAGCCACAGGGATACCACCTATCTTGAGGTTATCTTCAGATGATTTCGGGCCTTAGCGTTCCCGCGGCCCTGTCCTTGACCAGGCCTCCTTTTTGGTACCCCCAGGAAGCAGCCCGTAGCAGCTGTCTAACTCCCTGGTACCTATTTACTGCTAGGTAACAGGGGCATCAGAGTGAAAGAAACATTTTGCCCATTTGTCTCCGCCTCCACCGGGGATCGAACCTGGAACATGAGGACTACGAATCCCAAGCACTGTCCACACAGCTGTCAGGCGCCCTGGACACACCCGCCCATCCGATACAAACCAGATGCAACTGTACTTAATCTTGGCTATGTTCTTTACCTTGACGCTTCCTGTACCCTGACTGCACCAGAGACTGTACTGCTGTAACGCACGAGACTAGTTAGACAGTTAGAGGCACCTGGTACCTGGGGGAGGTTGGCCAAGGGTGGATTAGAGCGAGGTTATTGCAAAGAAAGTAGCGAGTTTGCAACAATGGGGCCGGAGACTATTGCAATTGCACCGGGGCTCCGTACTCCATCTCTGTTGTTAATTATATATATATATATATATATTATATATATATATATATATATATATATATATATATATATATATATATATATATATATATATATAAACAATTTAGATACAGGATTGTACAGCAACATGTGGAAATTTGTAGACGATACAAAATCGGGCGGAAGGAAATTTAGATCAAGACAAAATAGCAGGACAATTGTTACAAGACCTTCTAGAAAGGCTTTTAAATGGACGAAAGGTTGGTAGATGTTGACCTGACCACACACTAGAAGGTGAAGGGATGACGATGTTTCGGTCCGTCCTGGACCATTCTTAAATCGATTGGACCATTTTCAATTGACTTGAGAATGGTCCAGGACGGACCGAAACATCGTCGTCCCTTCACCTTCTAGTGTGTGGTCTGGTCAACAAACTTCAGCCACGTTATTGTGGCAGATGCTGTTTAATGCTGAAAACGTGCGGTTCTGACCCAAGATTAATATGAGGGTTCCCAGATAACAGCTGGACAATGCTCAAATTGCGAAATCAGAACGGTTAAAAGATCTGTGAGTCATGATTAGCTGGCATCTTGTAGGCAAAATAATAAATGTCTAAAGGTACGGAATAAAGGAAGTAGAAACTGGAATCTATTTCTTGAACCATTACAGTAAGACGACAAATGTCATTCTTCGGCTTTATCTTGCCCTAGTTAGGCCCAACCACTTGAGCTGGACGGTAGAACGACTGTCTCGCTTCCTGCAGGTCGGCGCTCAAATCCCCGACCGTCCAAGTGGTTGGGCACCATTCCTTTCCCCCGTCCCATCCCAAATCCTTATCCTCATCCCCTACATTTAACATTATGGTGTTAAAATTTAGTCTTCGAACTATAGAATGGACACTATAGATTCACTTGAACGCTAACATAGAAGGATGACAATCATTATAGATCTTATAAAGAGATTTAAAAGTTAAATTTACATTCTATAGAAAGACGATGAGTTAGCGGTGACATAACTGAAGCATGTAAATGTGTAAAAGACTTAAAAGAATATAACAAGGGGGGGGATATCAAAAAGGTTTTTAACATATCAACAACAAAAATAGAAGAAGTAATATATAAACTGGATAAGTTTAGATTCAGTAAAGACGTGGATAAATACTGGTTTGGAAATAAATATTGAATTTGTTGATTTATCAAACATATTACCGGAAGGCTGGATTGTTTCAAGCGTAGGTTAGACATACATATGATTCAGTTTGAGAGGATATAATCAGGAGCTGCCTCGTATAGGCCAATAGGCCTCCTGCAGTGTTCTTTACTCCAAGGTTGTTATAGCAGTGTAATTAACCAGCACCCCAATTAACGAGCCTGTTATAGCTCATTGTGAACAAATTCACTGGAACAAATAATCGTAATTGGACGATTTTAAGTACGATTGTTTATTATTGAATAATTCTTAGTTACTGTCATTCCTGTGGTAAGAATTCCATCTGTAATTGCTTGTTTAACAATTTCCATCAGTCAACAATGATACAAAAGTTTGTAGCACAATAATTCCTGATGATACAATTTCTTGTACAGTCATTATTGATCAACAATTCCTTGTACAATCATCAATGATGCAACACGTTCCAATAAATCATTCCTGATGTAAAACAAATGTGAATAATACAGGTTCAAAAGACTCGTATGTAAGCATTGATGTAAATGACAACATTTAATGAGAACAATTTCCAATACAATCATTCCTGATCTGACAATTTATAGCAACAATTTCTTATACAATAAATGTTTTTGAAGCAATTATTACAGCATTTGTTGGTACATTAATCACTGAGGGTGTAGTTGCCAGTGTTGTGTCCTGTGGGTGTAGCTGCCAGTGTTGTCCTCCTGTGGGTGTTGCTGCCAGTGTTGTGTCCTGTGGGTGTTGCTGCCAGTGTTGTGTCCTGTGGGTGTTGCTGCCAGTGTTGTGTCCTGTGGGTGTTGCTGCCAGTGTTGTCTCCTGTGGGTGTTGCTGCCAGTGTTGTGTCCTGTGGGTGTTGCTGCCAGTGTTGTGTCCTGTGGGTGTTGCTGCCAGTGTTGTGTCCTGTGGGTGTTGCTGCCAGTGTTGTCTCCTGTGGGTGTTGCTGCCAGTGTTGTGTCCTGTGGGTGTTGCTGCCAGTGTTGTGTCCTGTGGGTGTTGCTGCCAGTGTTGTCTCCTGTGGGTGTTGCTGCCAGTGTTGTGTCCTGTGGGTGTTGCTGCCAGTGTTGTGTCCTGTGGGTGTTGTGCCTGTGTTGTGTCCTGTGGTGTTGCTGCCAGTGTTGTCTCCTGTGGGTGTTGCTGCCAGTGTTGTGTCCTGTGGGTGTTGCTGCCAGTGTTGTGTCCTGTGGGTGTTGCTGCCAGTGTTGTCTCCTGTGGGTGTTGCTGCCAGTGTTGTGTCCTGTGGGTGTTGCTGCCAGTGTGTGTTCCTGTGGGTGTTGCTGCCAGTGTTGTCTCCTGTGGGTGTTGCTGCCAGTGTTGTCTCCTGTGGGTGTTGCTGCCAGTGTTGTCTCCTGTGGGTGTAGCTGCCAGTGTTGTGTCCTGTGGGTGTTGCTGCCAGTGTTGTCTCCTGTGGGTGTAGAGGAGAGAATTCTCTTGGTCTCCTGCCACATGACATTTTCCTTCCCCTCTACTGTCAAATAACGTTTTTCCTCCTGTACTATCCTGGGACAGTACACCCTGTCAAGTAATTGACGGGTGTACTCACTCCCAGCTCACTAAACTTCCATGTACTCCAAACCGCTTCTCAGATATGCATGCGAGCACAGTGCCAAGGACTACTTGACAGCCCGGGAATATGCAGTCAATCTATAAATTTCCCAACGACAATAATCACAACTTCTCATAGAACTCGAACAGCCTCGTTAGACAAAGCTGAGCTCATCGATCATTCAAGCCTTTGGTTTAGTGCCTCCTCTCTATAGCTCTTTCCCAATATATAGGTATAAGTACTGTATAACATTACCCGTTTTCTATCAGTCTGGCCATTCTCTTTGGTGAATTATCGTAGATTCAGATCTGTCGCCAGGGTTTGTCAGTCACTGATGACCTGTCAACTGTTTCTAGAACGTTTTCACGATCCCGCCTCCTCATCCCGTCAATGAGGACGGGATGAGGAGGCGGTACGTTCAGATCCTCCAATATTTCTTGTTTTGTTTTCCGTTTGGCCCGCCCTGGCCACATGATAGGTCATGGCCCGCCCTGGCCACATGATAGTTCATGGCCCGCCCTGGCCACATGATAGTTCATGGCCCGCCCTGGCCACATGATAGGTCGTGGCCCGCCCTGGCCACATGATAGGTCGTGGCCCGCCCTGGGCACATGATAGGTCATGGCCCGCCCTGGCCACATGACAGGTCATGGCCCGCCCTGGGCACATGACAGGTCATGGCCCGCCCTGGCCACATGACAGGTCATGGCCCGCCCTGGCCACATGACAGGTCATGGCCCGCCCTGGCCACATGATAGGTCGTGGTCCACCCTGGCCACATAACAAGCCATGGTCCACCCTGGCCACATGACAAGCCATGGCCCACCCTGGCCACATGACAAACGATGGCCCTCCCTGGCCACATAACAAGCCATGGTCCACCCTGGCCACATAACAAGCCATGGCCCACCCTGGCCACATGACAAACCATGGCCCACCCTGGCCACATAACAAGCCACGGCCCACCCTGACCACATAACAAGCCATAGCCCACCCTGGCCATATAACAAACCATGGCCCACCCTGGCCACATAACAAACCATGGCCCACCCTGGCCACATGACAAACCATGGCCCACCCTGGCCACATAACAAGCCATGGCCCACCCTGGCCACATGACAAGCCATAGCCCACCCTGGCCACATAACAAGCCATGGTCCACCCTGGCCACATAACAAGCCATGGCCCACCCTGGCCACATGACAAACCATGGCCCACCCTGGCCACATGACAAACCATGGCCCACCCTGGCCACATGACAAACCATGGCCCACCCTGGCCACATGACAAACCATGGCCCACCCTGGCCACATGACAAACTATGGCCCTGACCACTTAGCACATGGTCGGTTCCTAGAGAATATAAATTAAGCTTTATCAACATCTCTTCAAAAACGTCAATAATTCCACATTAATTTAATTAAATTTTAATTTAATTAAAAAGTCAATAATTATTATTATAATTCTATAATAATAATTCTTTCATAAACCGTTTAATCCGTCTATAATGTACTACGTATGTACTTTTACCTGAATAAACGTTTTGAATTTGGATTTTGAATAATTTTTTATCCTCCACTAAGACGTTCAATTAATGGCCATTTATTAATGGTCATCCAAACTGATCTGTATAGCCTAAATGGGAGGACTAATAGGAGAAGATATAGCTGAATAATGCTTCAATATCGAATGGTTAATGCTTCTATATTTTATTGTTAGCGTTTCTATTTGTGTTGCTATGAGGCACTGATGGATGGCTCTATGAGTCGTGACCTCCAGCTCTATGTGGCACTAGTGGATAGCTGGAGTCGTGACCTCCAGCTCTATGTGGCACTAGTGGATAGCTGGAGTCATGATATCCAGCTCTATGTGGCACTAGTGGATAGCTGGAGTCATGATATCCAGCTCTATGTGGCACTAGTGGATAGCTGGAGTCATGATATCCAGCTCTATGTGGCACTAGTGGATAGCTGGAGTCGTGACCTCCAGCTCTATGTGGCACTAGTGGTTAGCTGGAGTCTGACCTCCAGCTCTATGAGGCACTAGTGGTTAGCTGGAGTCGTGACCTCCAGCTCTATGTGGCACTAGTGGTTAGCTGGAGTCGTGACCTCCAGCTCTATGTGGCACTAGTGGTTAGCTGGAGTCGTGACCTCCAGCTCTATGTGGCACTAGTGGGTAGCTGGAGTCATGACCTCCAGCTCTATGTGGCACTAGTGGGTAGCTGGAGTCATGACCTCAGGCTCTATGTCACACACTGATGTATGGCTCTGTGAACAACGTTCAAGTGTATGCAGGAAAACTTTACTAAATACAGTTTACGACCAGTAATACTGTCAACATCCTGCTATGGTAACGAACCTTCTCCAGCGCTGGGGAGGAAAGCTACGTGACAAACTGAAGTGATAATTCAAAATGACTCACAACCAGTTACAATAACACTGTGATGAACAATACTGTCCAGGCTGCAACCAGAGGAAACGTCTCGAGTTTCGTCCGTAAATCAACGGTAGCGGAAAATAGCAACAGCTGTATACATATATATGCAAGAGAGCGTTGTTGAGGCAGCTATAACGTTAGGAGTGCCAGTCACACACACACACAGGTCCCCCTGACCCCCTGCTCCAGTGCTGGCACCATGGCATCCTCCAACTCCAATTTTGACGATTTTGGATCCATGTACAGTGTCACCCCGGCCGCGAGCGGCGGACTAACGACACCAGAATTCGGAGGAACTCATTACATGGCGAACTTCAATTACAGCGATGATTCTGCCACGACAAGTTTAGAGTCGTACGGAATTGCAGATACATCAAGCTTGGAGTCGTACGGAACTAATGGTAGTGTAAGTTTGGATTTGTATGCACCTCATGGCACAACAAGCGTAGATTCTTACGGGACTACAGGTACAAGACTGGATACATACGGTACAGCAAACGCAACAACCTTGACTTCGTACGGAATTAATGATACAAGTTTTGATTCTTGTGAAATTCCAGATGCAGCAAGCTTGAATTCATATAGAACTACAGATACATCAAGTTTGGATTCAGATGGAATTATAAGCACAAGAGGCCTGGATTCTTACACACCTTCGTATGGAAGAACTGGAACAGGCTTGGAATCTTACGAAACCACAAGTGTGACAAACTTGGTTTTATATGGAACTACAGATGCAGAAAGATTGAATCACTACGGAAATACTGGCACAACAGATTTGAATCTCTTCGGAACTGTAGACACAATGAGCTTGGACTCTTACTGTACTGCAGGTGACCCCAGCATGTATTCTACGGAACTACAGGTCCAGTTAGCTTGGAATCAGAGGGGCGGTCGGACGTGCATGAGCGCACATCTCTGAACGCATTCCCAGACACGCAGCTACGCTTACCTCCTCCCGAGTCTGCGACTGGACGTTTCAATCCCACTGCGATCATTTTTCCCGGCTCTCAAGACGTCCGTCCCCGCGGAGAGAACCCGAGCGCCTTCTCCAAGGAGTCACTCAGTTGCCTGATACAGGGGACGCATTCCCTCACCCTGGCTGGGTCTCTCGGAGAGGTAAGTCTAACTGTCCTTGTTGTTTTCATGAGTGGGTTACAGTGCAACTATATAACTGTAGGCTACGATAATACACTGGTTTAGAAACGACATGTAGTCAGCTACACCCAACGTATAGACCAGGGAGCCTCTGATGGTTCTCTAACCCTGGGTGTAAGAGCGCCTCTGGTGGACCTCTTACTCTGGGTGAAAGAGCGCCTCTGGTGGTCCACTATAGCCGATAGAATGGGTATGGGGTCCACTACCACCCACAAAATGGGTATGGGGTCCACTACCACCCACAAAATGGGTATGGGGTCCACTACCACCCACAGGATGGGTATTGGGTCCACTACCATCCATAGGATGGGTATTGGGGTCCATTACCACCAATAGGATGGGTATGGGGTCCACAACCACCCATAGGATGGGTATTGGGGTCCATTACCACCAATAGGATGGGTGTGGGGTCCACAACTACCCATAGGATGGGTATTGGGGTCCATTACCACCAATAGGATGGGTGTGGGGGTCCACTACCACCCACAAGATGTGTAAGGGATGCATATTCAATGAACTTCACTAAAACACACGGCTCTTAGTATGCTGGAATTCATGGTGGCATTACCACAGGATACTAAAGTCTAGCAATATGATTTTGTACTAGTGACTGACTTTCACTGATAGTTTAGTCTGACTGTCAAGCATTGGATACTTGAACCTATCGATGTGGCATAGTACTATAATGTCCCACTAAGATTAGACTTCAAGACACGGCTCTGGGACCTGGCTTAATATTGCACTGATTTTATGTCTTAACCCTAATATTTTGCATTGTGACACGTTTGTAAGCTCTGACGCGAAAGCTTATCTCCTGCAGGATCTTGGTCCCATGGTGAAACCGAACGAGGTGCTGCCGCAGGATGCCAGCTTGGTTCCTATGGCAACTGGTGGGCAGCCGTCGACCACCGCCACCTCTTCCGGCGCTTCCTGTCTCTCAAGCCCTTGGGGTAGCGGTTCTGCCGCTTGTCACACGCTTACTGCCTTGCCTCCCGTCACATCCTTTGTTGTTCCCGGCAGAGCTGACGTCGGAGGCGGCGGGATGTCTGCCCCAGTCACTTCCAGGCGATACGAGGAGCGATCTGAGCGGATCCGGACTCTCAATAACGAGTCCTCGCGAGAGTACCGACGCCGCAGGTCGCAGTCCAGGATGAAAACTTCAGAGCTGGCTAAAGAACTGCAGCAGAAGAACACCATCCTGCAGGCCAAAGCAGAGGGTCTAGAGCAACTCCTGCAGGACATGAGGACCTGCTACAACACCTACTATGGCGCCGACGGACAACCTCGAGTCGTAGACAACTCTCGCCATCCATCATAACTCTTACGCATTGTGCTTAATTAAACACTAACATATTATCTTATCTTATTCACCCCTATATTCTTATTTTAACAAAAATATATTTATATTTGATTGCTACTTTTAAACATCTATTTTTTCCATCCTGTCAATCACACTAAGTATTTTGTCTCTAACATGTCTCCACTCTCTCTCTTCTTCTCTAGCGAACATAGGTTAAGTTCTTTCGGTATTTTTACCCCATCCTTCGTCATTCTGGGCCGAGCCTCGTTACAACCCTCTGAACCTTATGAAGTATCCATATGTGTTTCTTGAGACGGGGCTCCACGATAGGGCGGGACACTCTAGGAGGTTGGTCTCACGTGGGCGGTGTAAAGTAATGTGAATGCCTCCTTACTTAGGTTCCTGGATAATGTTATGACTGTTGCCTGGTAGAAATGCTTAGCTCTGTTGAACCTAAGTTGAAATCTTATTGGGTTTTGTATACCTATGTGCATCCACAGTTATGTTTGGTGTTATAGCCATTCGAAGGTCTCTTTCTTTAGTCGTTACAGGGAGGTAGTTTCCCTTCATTGTGCACTATCCTTCTGCTCTCCTTTAACCTGTTTCCAGTTCCATCACCTTACACTTGCTGATATTAAAATCCAGTAGCCATTTCTCGGACCAACTCTGCAGCTTGTCTAAGTCTTCTTTAAATATCTTTCATCGGTTGTTTCGACTCTTCTTGTTAGTTTTGCAGCATCTGAAACCATCGACATATACAAATTAATACTTGTAGGTAGGCCATTAACATAAATGAGAAATAGTATAGATCCCAGCACTGATTCTTCAGGTATTCCGCTTGTTACCAACGCCAGATGGACCTCTAACTTGTTCCTTCTCGCCCCTCCCTGCGACGCTGACTCCTGTCTGGTACAAGTGTCGGGGCTCTGCCACTTACTCCCACCTGCCTCTCAAGCTTGTGTAATAGTAATAGTCTCTTGTGTGGAACTGCGTCAAAGACTTTTTGCTGTCCAGAAATGCACAATCTTTCTAACCTCTGTTTTGTCATATTTTGGTTACTTTATCCCTGAAGTCCAGTAAGTTCGTTTGGTATGATTCTTCCCTGGAGCCATGTTGGTGCTTGTTTATATATCCAATCCTCTCAAGGTGTTTAACTAGCATTATCCTTATTATTCTTTTGAGTACCTTCCAGGAGGATGCTTGCCAGTGGTACTGGTCTGTAGTTAAGTGCCTCCTCCCAATCCACTTTCTTGCATATTGGTACCTAGTCTTCCAGCAGCTGGACAAATCTCCCTTCGCAATTAAATTAGTGAAGACCACAGGTAGAGGGACACACTGCGGGCTTGTGGAGTAGCTTTTAACTTCCATGATGATACACTGTCTGGTCTAATAGTGTTGTCTCATCAAGTGAAGCTAATGCAGACGATGAGTCACAATAACATGGCTGAAGTATGTTGACCAGACCACACACTAGAAAGTGAAGGGATGACGACGTTTCGGTCTGTTTTTGACCATTCTCAAGTCGATCTCACAATCGTCTCACAATCGACTTGAGAATGGTCCAGGACAGACCGAAACGTCGTCGTCCCTTCACCTTCTAGTGTGTGGTCTGGTCAACAAGAGTCTCAACACTTCTTATTGAGCTTGGCTCCTAATATTTACAAACATCTTTTTCTGACATAACTCTGTAGTTGTCAGGGCCGCTCTGTAGCCTCAAGTGCTATGTTATTCTAATAATATTTATATTTCCCTCCAAATTTTTGATATATCAATTTGTTCTTTTGCAGTTGTTTTGATTCTTGACTTTCTTTCCTTCCATTTACATGGTTTTCAAATCATATACATCATGTACAGCATGTCTTGCTGTAAATTGACATGTTTTTGTTGTAAATCCCTTAACAATATATTATGGACTAACAATGTGCTTTAAGAACATAAGAACATAGCATAAGAACAAAGGTAACTGCAGAAGGCCTATTGACCCATACGAGGCAGCTCCTATTTATAACCACCCAATCCCACTCATATACATGTCCAACCCTCGCTTTGCGTCATTGTTCATAAGTGTTACAATGTGTGGGGATCTACATAACATAACACTGAACAACCGCCTCCTCGGGGTCACCACTCTCTAACACTAACGCGAATTTCATTACTTATCATGCTTATCTTTCTGGTATGTTCTTCTTTAATCTTAAATATCCTCCCATCTTGGTTTGGTTTTCATTCCAGCAATATACTCAAAGAGAACAGCAACCACTCACTCCTAACGGAAGTTTGTGGATAAATGTAGTGGTAAGACACTCGCCTGGGGTTCCGCGAGCGCTTTGTCCTGGGTTCGTATCCTGGACGGGAGGATTTACTGGGCGCAAATCCTTAACTGTAGCCTCTGTTTAACTCAACAGTAAAATGGGTACTTGGTTGTTAAACGATTCTTTGCGGCGGGGATCGTATTCCAGGGAACATAGGATTGAGGACTTGCCCGAAACGCTACGCGTACTGGTGGCTGTACAAGAATATAACAACTCTTATATATATAAATAAAAAAAATGTGTCTGATCATGAGAATAGATCAGGTCTAGCCTTGCTTGTTTATTCCTCAACTCAATCACATTTCCTCTTTGGCATATTGTGTTATGAAGTTTGCCTCCATGGCTTCTACCAGTTTCGCTCTGCATGTTGGTGACCCTCTTGCCTCCTAGTATAGGAGGTTAATGCTAATGTTGATGTTAAGGTTAATGTTATAGTATTTANACCAATCAATTATGTAACTGTGTAGCCTTGTATAAAAACAGCATAAACTGCATAATAATAATAATAATAATAATAATAATAATAATAATAACATGACCAAGTCACAACCTCACACTACACTTCCTGACCCACTTGACTAATTTCAACAATACTGTACGCGTGGGAGAGGTGGAGAAGTGAGACAGAGAGGGAGTGAGGCCAGGGAAGGAGACAGAGACAGCGGTGAAAGAGCGTCAACCTGGCTTGTATTTAGAAAGCAAGAGACCAAAACGTTTACTTTAAGAAGGTGAGATCGGCGGGGCGAGGGAGTTACCTGTTCTCCACGCGTCGCGTCCCGGTGCTCCACACACACACACATATATATATATGGGTGGTGCCGAAGTCGAGCGCCAGACGTTCCAGCAGCCATGACAGGCGCACCGCAGCACAAGCCACCTCGCTACTTTATGCTGACTGACCCTGGAGACGTGCTCGACCCGCCCCCGGCACCCTGACGCCCGCGGCACCCTGACGCCCGCGGCACCCTGACGCCCGCGGCACCCTGACGTCCGCGGGATCCTGACGCCCGCGGCACCCTGACGCCCGCGGTACCCTGACGCCCCCGGCCGCCATGGCCCGTGACCCCCACCGCGCGACGCGCCCGCCCTCCGCTGATGATAGTGATGATGATCTGGTGAGTGACACTCTAGCACTCTTGTTCATCGTGTTCACCTGTCTCGTACTCTTGTTCAAGGTGTGTGTTCACCGCGTGTCACACCCGTGTTTAAGGTGTTCTGATCTATATGGTCCGGCGTCTCATCACACCTGCTCTTGACACTATGGCTGGAGTTAGTCTCTTAACTATCTCCCATTTGATCGTCCCTATAGCTCATCTGAGTTACTAATTTCCACCCATGTCCTCTTGTCCTGCTTATGTTAAAACATTTCTGTTCTGTACACTTTGTCTATGCTTATATGAATCATATATATCGTAAACATGTCTCATTTTACCTTTTTTCGTTTACCTTTTAGGAAATTTCAAAACTTTCTCTGGTTTAAGTGTATGGTTTTTAGGTGGGCATTGTAGACTGTGGCTTCGTATTCCAGTTCTGGTGCAGCAGAGGTAGTGATCAACGGTGTAAAAGGCTTCCATGTAAAAGTTTTCGAAGACTTGTTGAATGTTCTCTTGTTATGTGGTCATTCTCCTTGGGCAGTTCGTTGTTGCCTTCAACCTCGTTCTGACAGTTCCTGTGACGGCGCTGGAACCAATCGTACTGGAGTTTGCCTTTCCATTGGAGACTTTCGGCGCCGTGGAAAGGGGGGATCGACTGCATGGGTGACAGCTTCTCCCCGAATCAACCTACCTTGGCTTTGCGCCCCTGTCGCTCCAGACTGACAACCAAAGCGCAACTCCATAGTCTCCTAAAACTGATGGATGCCTACTACTGATTGACTGATAAAGATTAAGCCAGCCAAATGGTGGCACGGGCATGAATAGCCCGTAAAGGTATTAGTATGTGGTCGTTATTAACGTTAGCTTGTGTGTCAAGTATTGGGGCAGTGTGCAGGGTGTTGTGATGCACGTCTGTGTTCTTGCCTCCCCATCTCTGGCCCCTCCACCTCCTTCTCCTGACATTTATTTTCTTTATGTACAGTTGTCTATGTAATTTGTGGTGGTGATCTGTGTTGCAGAGACGTGAGGGTCACCTCCTCAGGTCTTCACTCCTGGTGCCATGACCTGCCTGGTGGCGAACCTTGGCACTTGCAGAAGGTCATATGCGTGACCTCGTGGGTGCCCTATGCTGATGCCAGGTGTGCGTTTGTACTCACCTAGTTGTGCTTGCAGGGTCCAGCATCTGCTCTTAGGCCCAACCTTTCGACCATCATAGTGACTATTTTTCACTTGTTTTAATCAGATTTACATTATAACTGAATCAAATTGGTTTCGACAATCTCCTCGTCTAGACCAATCCACTTGTTTATGACTCTTAGAGTGAACAAAGCTTTCTTACATGTCTGTAACTTATCTGTGTTTCCAGTTTACAATTATGTATTCACTTAGTTGTATTCACTTAGTTGTATTTTACGGGGGTTGAGCTTTGCTCTTTCGGCCCGCCTCTCAACTGTCAATCAACTGTTTACTAACTACACTAACTACTTTTTTTTCACACCACACACACCCCCCAGGAAGCAGCCCGTGACAGCTGACTAACTCCCAGGTACCTATTTACTGCTAGGTAACAGGGGCATTCAGGGTGAAAGAAACTTTGCCCATTTGTTTCTGCCGGGTGCGGGAATCGAACCCGCGCCACAGAATTACAAGTCCTGCGCGCTATCCACCAGGCTACCTGGCTCCTATGTCCTCTAGTTCTAGTGTTCCTTAATTTGGACATTGCTTCTATGTCTACTTTGTGAATCCCCCTCAGTATCTTGTACGTCGTTATCATGTCTGCCCTATTTTTATCTTTTCTCCAGCATAGTGAGAAATGTTTCTAACCGCCGGTTGTTTAACAGACGGGTGGAAATATTGACAGGTCGGGGAGTCAATATTTCCACCCGTCTTCTACCATATTCTACCATATCTACCATATTCTACCTTCTACCATATCCATTTCTTCTACCATATCTACTACATATTTACCTCTCTTACAGCCCCAGGATACAGCCCGTAACAGCTGTTTAACTCCCAGGCATCTATATTTATTACTAGGTGAACAGGTGCATCAGGTGAAAGAAACTGTCTATTTGTTTCTGCCTCGGCTGGGAATCGAACCCGAGCCCTAACGACTACGACCCCCGAGTGCTGTCCACTCGTGTGTGCATTCACCTAGTTGTGTTTGCCGGGGTTGAGCTTTGCTCTTTCGGCCCGCCTCTCAACTGTCAATCAACTGTTTACTAACTACTCCCCCCCCCCACACACACCACAGACAGGAAGCAGCCCGTGACAGCTGACTAACTCCCAGGTACCTATTTACTGCTAGGTAACAGGGGCATTCAGGGTGAAAGAAACTTTGCCCATTTGTTTCTGCCTCGTGCGGGAATCGAACCCGCGCCACAGAATTACGAGTCCTGCGCGCTATGCAGCAGGCTACGAGGCCCCTGTGTGTGTGTGTGTGTGTGTGTGTGTGTGTGTGTGTGTGTGTTGTGTGTGTGTGTGTGTGTGTGTGTGTGTGTGTGTGTGTGTGTGTGTGTGTGTGTGCTTTTCATTGTCATAAATGATTTATATATAAAAAAAACTATTTCCAGCTTCTTAATGTCGAGATGAATGTTTCCTTTTGTACTTAGGGTTTGGGTACCGTTAATCCTAATGAGGTGCTGAGGAATACCCACTCTGGACACTTCCGGCTGCTGCCCCATGAGCCACCACTCTCCCTGGACGAGTACCAGTTGAATGAGGACCCACAGCAACTGCCCCATGACCCACCACTCTCCTTGGACGAGTACCAGTTGAATGAGGACCCACAGCAACTGCCCCATGACCCACCACTCTCCTTGGACGAGTACCAGTTGAATGAGGACCCACAGCAACTGCCCCATGACCCACCACTCTCCCTGGACGAGTACCAGTTGAATGAGGACCCACAGCAACTGCCCCATGACCCACCACTCTCCCTGGACGAGTACCAGTTGAATGAGGACCCACAGCAACTGCCCCATGAGCCACCACTCTCCCTGGATGAGTATCAGTTGAGTGAGGACCCACAGCAACTGCCCCATGAGCCACCACTCTCCCTGGATGAGTATCAGTTGAGTGAGGACCCACACAACTGCCTCAAGACCGAGATGCCTCTTCATCATGCACCGTCTACAGGCGAACGGATATGTTCGCTGGAGCTCGCAGCAAGCAGCCGCCACTGTTATGGACATCAGGCGGCAGCACATACCATTATTTACCCGGGACAGCAAAAAGCACCCATACACCAACCAGCTTGCCAGGACCATCACATAGCTGTATGCCGGCTGAGCTGCCGGGGACATCACACAGCAGCTATCCAATAGGAGAAGCTGGCACTCAACCATCCGTGGAGGCCACGACTGCTGCGCCGAGAGGGAGAGGAGGTTGGCGCCACAGACACACACGACAGTTTCTGCAGGAAGAGGAAGATAAAAAGAGACGGAGGCAGGAACTGAACAAGGAGGCGTCGCAGCTGTACCGGCAGAGAAGGAAAACGTCTGGCAGTCTTCAGCAGCGTCACCAATTGCTGGAGGAAAAAAACCAGTGGTTACAGAAGAGATTCGCCATACTGAACAGCTACAAGCAATGGTGTCATGATTTTTACCACAGACACAAGGAGCATTTTCCCGCGCTCCCAGAAGCGAGCAGTTTGCCTCCTGACCAGGAGGAGCCTCCACACGGCAGCTCTTGGTCACCCACCTCATCAGACCAGGAGGATCCAGCACACAACAGTCCCTAGGAAAGTACTCTTCAGTCATACCAAGAGGAGCCCCCAAGCAGAACCTCTTGACCGAACTCACATTAAATAGACCGATAGACCCTTCCATCACACCAGGAAGAAACCGTATGCAGTTGTCCCTCTGTCAGTGCTGCATGACTGGGCTGTGTGTATCAGTGTTGCATGACTGGGCTGTGTGTATCAGTGTTGCATGACTGGTTCGATATTATAATTATACATTACTGATAATAATTACTGATATAGTAATTATTCCAGCTGCCATCTTTTCTTAGCCTTAATTACAGGTTCAATAATTCACAAGACAATCAGCTTCCTTAATAATAAAACCCAATACCATAATTCAAGTTATAAAAGATCCTGGTGGTATAAAACATTCAATAATTCTTACATCAATATTGTAAACAATTGTTGGTAAGGGAACCCCAGGCCTGAGGTCAGGAAAGGTGTGTGGTTTACTGAGGTATCCCGTAGCCACAGGGATACCACCTATCTTGAGGTTATCTTCAGATGATTTCGGGCCTTAGCGTTCCCGCGGCCCTGTCCTTGACCAGGCCTCCTTTTTGGTACCCCCAGGAAGCAGCCCGTAGCAGCTGTCTAACTCCCTGGTACCTATTTACTGCTAGGTAACAGGGGCATCAGAGTGAAAGAAACATTTTGCCCATTTGTCTCCGCCTCCACCGGGGATCGAACCTGGAACATGAGGACTACGAATCCCAAGCACTGTCCACACAGCTGTCAGGCGCCCTGGACACACCCGCCCATCCCGATACAAACCAGATGCAACTGTACTTAATCTTGGCTATGTTCTTTACCTTGACGCTTCCTGTACCCTGACTGCACCAGAGACTGTACTGCTGTAACGCACGAGACTAGTTAGACAGTTAGAGGCACCTGGTACCTGGGGGAGGTTGGCCAAGGGTGGATTAGAGCGAGGTTATTGCAAAGAAAGTAGCGAGTTTGCAACAATGGGGCCGGAGACTATTGCAATTGCACCGGGGCTCCGTACTCCCATCTCTGTTGTTATTATATATATATATATATATATATATATATATATATATATATATATATATATATATATATATATATATAAACAATTTAGATACAGGATTGTACAGCAACATGTGGAAATTTGTAGACGATACAAAAATCGGGCGGAAGGAAATTTAGATCAAGACAAAATAGCAGGACAATTGCTACAAGACCTTCTAGAAAGGCTTTTAAATGGACGAAAGGTTGGTAGATGTTGACCTGACCACACACTAGAAGGTGAAGGGATGACGATGTTTCGGTCCGTCCTGGACCATTCTTAAATCGATTGGACCATTTTCAATTGACTTGAGAATGGTCCAGGACGGACCGAAACATCGTCGTCCCTTCACCTTCTAGTGTGTGGTCTGGTCAACAAACTTCAGCCACGTTATTGTGGCAGATGCTGTTTAATGCTGAAAACGTGCGGTTCTGACCCAAGATTAATATGAGGGTTCCCAGATAACAGCTGGACAATGCTCAAATTGCGAAATCAGAACGGTTAAAAGATCTGTGAGTCATGATTAGCTGGCATCTTGTAGGCAAAATAATAAATGTCTAAAGGTACGGAATAAAGGAAGTAGAATACTGGAATCTATTTCTTGAACCATTACAGTAAGACGACAAATGTCATTCTTCGGCTTTATCTTGCCCTAGTTAGGCCCAACCACTTGAGCTGGACGGTAGAACGACTGTCTCGCTTCCTGCAGGTCGGCGCTCAAATCCCCGACCGTCCAAGTGGTTGGGCACCATTCCTTTCCCCCGTCCCATCCCAAATCCTTATCCTCATCCCCTACATTTAACATTATGGTGTTAAAATTTAGTCTTCGAACTATAGAATGGACACTATAGATTCACTTGAACGCTAACATAGAAGGATGACAATCATTATAGATCTTATAAAGAGATTTAAAAGTTAAATTTACATTCTATAGAAAGACGATGAGTTAGCGGTGACATAACTGAAGCATGTAAATGTGTAAAAGACTTAAAAGAATATAACAAGGGGGGGGATATCAAAAAGGTTTTTAACATATCAACAACAAAAATAGAAGAAGTAATAAATATAAACTGGATAAGTTTAGATTCAGTAAAGACGTGGATAAATACTGGTTTGGAAATAAATATTGAATTTGTTGATTTATCAAACATATTACCGGAAGGCTGGATTGTTTCAAGCGTAGGTTAGACATACATATGATTCAGTTTGAGAGGATATAATCAGGAGCTGCCTCGTATAGGCCAATAGGCCTCCTGCAGTGTTCTTTACTCCAAGGTTGTTATAGCAGTGTAATTAACCAGCACCCCAATTAACGAGCCTGTTATAGCTCATTGTGAACAAATTCACTGGAACAAATAATCGTAATTGGACGATTTTAAGTACGATTGTTTATTATTGAATAATTCTTAGTTACTGTCATTCCTGTGGTAAGAATTCCATCTGTAATTGCTTGTTTAACAATTTCCATCAGTCAACAATGATACAAAAGTTTGTAGCACAATAATTCCTGATGATACAATTTCTTGTACAGTCATTATTGATCAACAATTCCTTGTACAATCATCAATGATGCAACACGTTCCAATAAATCATTCCTGATGTAAAACAAATGTGAATAATACAGGTTCAAAAGACTCGTATGTAAGCATTGATGTAAATGACAACATTTAATGAGAACAATTTCCAATACAATCATTCCTGATCTGACAATTTATAGCAACAATTTCTTATACAATAAATGTTTTTGAAGCAATTATTACAGCATTTGTTGGTACATTAATCACTGAGGGTGTAGTTGCCAGTGTTGTGTCCTGTGGGTGTTGCTGCCAGTGTTGTCTCCTGTGGGTGTTGCTGCCAGTGTTGTCTCCTGTGGGTGTTGCTGCCAGTGTTGTGTCCTGTGGGTGTAGCTGCCAGTGTTGTCTCCTGTGGGTGTTGCTGCCAGTGTTGTGTCCTGTGGGTGTAGCTGCCAGTGTTGTGTCCTGTGGGTGTTGCTGCCAGTGTTGTCTCCTGTGGGTGTTGCTGCCAGTGTTGTCTCCTGTGGGTGTTGCTGCCAGTGTTGTGTCCTGTGGGTGTTGCTGCCAGTGTTGTGTCCTGTGGGTGTTGCTGCCAGTGTTGTCTCCTGTGGGTGTAGCTGCCAGTGTTGTCTCCTGTGGGTGTTGCTGCCAGTGTTGTGTCCTGTGGGTGTAGCTGCCTGTGTTGTCTCCTGTGGGTGTAGTGTCCTGTGTTGTGTCCTGTGGGTGTTGCTGCCAGTGTTGTGTCCTGTGGGTGTTGCTGCCAGTGTTGTCTCCTGTGGGTGTTGCTGCCAGTGTTGTGTCCTGTGGGTGTAGCTGCCAGTGTTTTGTCCTGTGGGTGTTGCTGCCAGTGTTGTGTCCTGTGGGTGTAGCTGCCAGTGTTGTGTCCTGTGGGTGTTGCTGCCAGTGTTGTCTCCTGTGGGTGTTGCTGCCAGTGTTGTGTCCTGTGGGTGTTGCTGCCAGTGTTGTCTCCTGTGGGTGTTGCTGCCAGTGTTGTCTCCTGTGGGTGTAGCTGCCAGTGTTGTCTCCTGTGGGTGTTGCTGCCAGTGTTGTCTCCTGTGGGTGTTGCTGCCAGTGTTGTCTCCTGTGGGTGTAGCTGCCAGTGTTGTCTCCTGTGGGTGTTGCTGCCAGTGTTGTGTCCTGTGGGTGTTGCTGCCAGTGTTGTGTCCTGTGGGTGTTGCTGCCAGTGTTGTCTCCTGTGGGTGTTGCTGCCAGTGTTGTCTCCTGTGGGTGTTGCTGCCAGTGTTGTGTCCTGTGGGTGTTGCTGCCAGTGTTGTCTCCTGTGGGTGTTGCTGCCAGTGTTGTCTCCTGTGGGTGTAGCTGCCAGTGTTGTCACCTGTGGGTGTTGCTGCCAGTGTTGTCTCCTGTGGGTGTTGCTGCCAGTGTTGTGTCCTGTGGGTGTTGCTGCCAGTGTTGTGTCCTGTAGGTGTAGCTGCCAGTGTTGTGTCCTGTGGGTGTAGCTGCCTGTGTTGTGTCCTGTGGGTGTTGCTGCCAGTGTTGTCTCCTGTGGGTGTTGCTGCCAGTGTTGTGTCCTGTGGGTGTTGCTGCCAGTGTTGTGTCCTGTGGGTGTAGCTGCCAGTGTTGTGTCCTGTGGGTGTAGCTGCCAGTGTTGTGTCCTGTGGGTGTTGCTGCCTGTGTTGTGTCCTGTGGGTGTAGCTGCCTGTGTTGTGTCCTGTGGGTGTAGCTGCCAGTGTTGTGTCCTGTGGGTGTTGCTGCCAGTGTTGTGTCCTGTGGGTGTAGCTGCCAGTGTTGTGTCCTGTGGGTGTAGCTGCCAGTGTTGTCTCCTGTGGGTGTTGCTGCCAGTGTTGTGTCCTGTGGGTGTAGCTGCCGGTGTTGTCTCCTGTGGGTGTTGCTGCCTGTGTTGTGTCCTGTGGGTGTAGCTGCCAGTGTTGTGTCCTGTGGGTGTAGCTGCCAGTGTTGTGTCCTGTGGGTGTTGCTGCCTGTGTTGTGTCCTGTGGGTGTAGCTGCCTGTGTTGTGTCCTGTGGGTGTAGCTGCCTGTGTTGTGTCCTGTGGGTGTAGCTGCCTGTGTTGTGTCCTGTGGGTGTAGCTGCCTGTGTTGTGTCCTGTGGTGTTGCTGCCTGTGTTGTGTCCTGTGGGTGTAGCTGCCAGTGTTGTGTCCTGTGGGTGTAGCTGCCTGTGTTGTGTCCTGTGGGTGTAGCTGCCAGTGTTGTGTCCTGTGGGTGTTGCTGCCAGTGTTGTGTCCTGTGGGTGTTGCTGCCGTGTTGTCTCCTGTGGGTGTAGCTGCCAGTGTTGTGTCCTGTGGGTGTTGCTGCCAGTGTTGTGTCCTGTGGGGTAGCTGCCAGTGTTGTGTCCTGTGGGTGTAGCTGCCAGTGTTGTGTCCTGTGGGTGTTGCTGCCAGTGTTGTCTCCTGTGGGTGTTGCTGCCAGT
>WNGS01163002.1:7444952-7457819 GCA_020271785.1 Procambarus virginalis | reverse complement strand
TAATATTTAAGATATTACAATCACCTAAATACTTAGCATATATTATCCTCAACAATTTCCAGAGCATTCTTAGTTACTAATTGGTCTTGTTAAGAGTGTTTCTTTTATCTTAGTATTGGAACACATTATTATTATCATGTATGAGAGCTGTTACAATGAGTGGTTGAGAGTTGTTACAATGAGTGTTGAGAGCTCCTGTAACGGACTAATTAAATTTTAGTGAAGCAAAATGGTTATTTTTATTTGTTCATTTATTATGCACCCAATACTCATCTCGTGAAGTAGAATGGGTGCATATTTTTGCTGTTGTTGTCAAAACGATACATAATGGTTCATGTCGCGGTGGTGGCCACCAGCCTCCTGGTCCAACATTTGGTGTTGCTTAGGAAATTGGGTAGTAGATTATATAAGGCCTCGCCCCTCCCACGTTCCCACGTGATGGTCTCACTCTCCCACGTGATGGTCTCACTCTCCCACGTGATGGTCTCACTCTCCCACGTGATGGTCTCACTCTCCCACGTGATGTATACGAGACTGAATATGATCTATCTTCACACTTATCAATATGACACAAGTAAACTGAAGTTATCCTCTGGAAAAAATGTCATTAAAATGACAGATACACGAAAGCTCTGTAAGGACAGTTACACAGGACAGGTGAGAGCTGCCTTCCTTGGTAAGGATGACGGGAATAGTAGAATAGTTAGAGTTGGTGTTTCAGACATCAGGACAGGCCTCGGGTGATGGTCCCGGGTGATGGCCCCGGGTGATGGTCCCGGGTGATGGTCCCGGGTGATGGTCCCGGGTGATGGTCCCGGGTGATGGTCCCGGGTGATGGTCCCGGGTGATGGTCCCGGGTGATGGTCCCGGGTGATGGTCCCGGGTGATGGCCCCGGGTGATGGTCCCGGGTGATGGTCCCGGGTGATGGTCCCGGGTGATGGTCCCGGGTGATGGTCCCGGGTGATGGTCCCGGGTGATGGCCCCGGGTGATGGTCCCGGGTGATGGTCCCGGGTGATGGTCCCGGGTGATGGCCCCGGGTGATGGTCCCGGGTGATGGTCCCGGGTGATGGTCCCGGGTGATGGTCCCGGGTGATGGTCCCGGGTGATGGCCTCGGGTGATGGTCCCGGGTGATGGTCCCGGGTGATGGTCCCGGGTGATGGTCCCGGGTGATGGTCCCGGGTGATGGTCCCGGGTGATGGTCCCGGGTGATGGTCCCGGGTGATGGCCCCGGGTGATGGTCCCGGGTGATGGTCCCGGGTGATGGTCCCGGGTGATAGTCCCGGGTGATGGTCCCGGGTGATGGTCCCGGGTGATGGTCCCGGGTGATGGCCCCGGGTGATGGTCCCGGGTGATAGTCCCGGGTGATGGTCCCGGGTGATGGTCCCGGGTGATGGTCCCGGGTGATGGTCCCGGGTGATGGTCCCGGGTGATGGTCCCGGGTGATGGTCCCGGGTGATGGTCCCGGGTGATGGTCCCGGGTGATGGTCCCGGGTGATGGTCCCGGGTGATGGCCCCGGGTGATGGTCCCGGGTGATGGTCCCGGGTGATGGTCCCGGGTGATGGTCCCGGGTGATGGTCCCGGGTGATGGTCCCGGGTGATGGTCCCGGGTGATGGTCCCGGGTGATGGTCCCGGGTGATGGTCCCGGGTGATGGTCCCGGGTGATGGCCCCGGGTGATGGTCCCGGGTGATGGTCCCGGGTGATGGTCCCGGGTGATGGTCCCGGGTGATGGTCCCGGGTGATGGTCCCGGGTGATGGTCCCGGGTGATGGTCCCGGGTGATGGTCCCGGGTGATGGTCCCGGGTGATGGTCCCGGGTGATGGCCCCGGGTGATGGCCCCGGGTGATGGTCCCGGGTGATGGTCCCGGGTGATGGCCCAGATATAAATATCGCTCGAGAGAAGCTCTGGGCTGACTGCAGCTGGAGAGACGGTCGAGGCTGGCTGCAGCTGGAGAGATGGTCGAGGCTGACTGCAGCTGGAGAGACGGTCGAGGCTGACTGCAGCTGGAGAGACGGTCGAGGCTGACTGCAGCTAGAGAGACGGTCGAGGCTGACTGTAGCTGGAGAGACGGTCGAGGCTGACTGCAGCTGGAGAGACGGTCGAGGCTGACTGTAGCTGGAGAGACGGTCGAGGCTGACTGCAGCTGGAGAGACGGTCGAGGCTGACTGCAGCTGGAGAGACGGTCGAGGCTGGCTGCAGCTAGAGAGACGGTCGAGGCTGACTGCAGCTGGAGAGACGGTCGAGTCTGACTGTAGCTAGAGAGACGGTCGAGGCTGACTGTAGCTAGAGAGATGGTCGAGTCTGACTGTAGCTAGAGAGACGGTCGAGGCTGACTGCAGCTAGAGAGACGGTCGAGTCTGACTGTAGCTAGAGAGACGGTCGAGGCTGACTGCAGCTGGAGAGACGGTCGAGTCTGACTGTAGCTAGAGAGACGGTCGAGTCTGACTGTAGCTAGAGAGATGGTCGAGTCTGACTGTAGCTAGAGAGACGGTCGAGACTGACTGTAGCTAGAGAGACGGTCGAGACTGACTGTAGCTAGAGAGACGGTCGAGGCTGACTGCAGCTAGAGAGACGGTCGAGGCTGACTGCAGCTAGAGAGACGGTCGAGGCTGACTGCAGCTGGAGAGACGGTCGAGGCTGACTGCAGCTAGAGAGACGGTCGAGGCTGACTGCAGCTAGAGAGACGGTCGAGGCTGACTGCAGCTGGAGAGACGGTCGAGGCTGACTGCAGCTAGAGAGACGGTCGAGGCTGACTGCAGCTGGAGAGACGGTCGAGGCTGACTGCAGCTAGAGAGACGGTCGAGGCTGACTGCAGCTGGAGAGATGGTCGAGGCTGGCTGCAGCTGGAGAGACGGTCGAGGCTGACTGCAGCTGGAGAGACGGTCGAGGCTGGCTGCAGCTGGAGAGATGGTCGAGGCTGACTGTAACTGGAGAGACGGTCGAGTCTGACTGTAACTGGAGAGACGGTCGAGTCTGACTGTAGCTGGAGAGACGGTCGAGTCTGACTGTAGCTGGAGAGATGGTCGAGTCTGACTGTAACTGGAGAGACGGTCGAGTCTGACTGTAGCTGGAGAGACGGTCGAGTCTGACTGCAGCTGGAGAGATGGTCGAGACTGACTGTAGCTAGAGAGACGGTCGAGACTGACTGTAGCTAGAGAGACGGTCGAGACTGACTGTAGCTAGAGAGATGGTCGAGACTGACTGTAGCTGGAGAGATGGTCGAGTCTGACTGTAGCTGGAGAGATGGTCGAGTCTGACTGTAACTGGAGAGACGGTCGAGTCTGACTGTAGCTGGAGAGACGGTCGAGTCTGACTGTAGCTAGAGAGACGGTCGAGACTGACTGTAGCTAGAGAGACGGTCGAGACTGACTGTAGCTAGAGAGATGGTCGAGACTGACTGTAGCTAGAGAGACGGTCGAGACTGACTGTAGCTAGAGAGACGGTCGAGACTGACTGTAGCTAGAGAGACGGTCGAGACTGACTGTAGCTAGAGAGACGGTCGAGACTGACTGTAGCTAGAGAGACGGTCGAGACTGACTGTAGCTAGAGAGACGGTCGAGACTGACTGTAGCTGGAGAGATGGTCGAGACTGACTGTAGCTAGAGAGACGGTCGAGACTGACTGTAGCTAGAGAGACGGTCGAGACTGACTGTAGCTAGAGAGATGGTCGAGACTGACTGTAGCTAGAGAGACGGTCGAGACTGACTGTAGCTAGAGAGACGGTCGAGACTGACTGTAGCTAGAGAGATGGTCGAGACTGACTGTAGCTAGAGAGATGGTCGAGACTGACTGTAGCTAGAGAGACGGTCGAGACTGACTGTAGCTAGAGAGACGGTCGAGACTGACTGTAGCTAGAGAGACGGTCGAGACTGACTGTAGCTGGAGAGACGGTCGAGACTGACTGTAACTGGAGAGATGGTCGAGACTGACTGCAGCTGGAGAGATGGTCGAGACTGACTGTAGCTGGAGAGATGGTCGAGACTGACTGTAGCTGGAGAGATGGTCGAGACTGACTGTAGCTGGAGAGACGGTCGAGTGACTGCTCTAGTTAACCAAGACCCACGTATCTCGGGTACCATTACCTGGTTCGTGGCCAGCAGGCCCCGGTAAAGAGACTACTGAGTACGGAAAATAGAGTCCAACGGCTGGATCCTTCTGTGAACGAGGCATCATCGTCTACAAAGGTAGTAACGCCGGCAAAATCCTAGACGCTCATGTCTCTGCTGACAAATTTAAATGATCTCGCCCACATTAGCGTATATGTGAATTATACGGCATAAAGGAGATAATTCAATGGGTAAGGGAATTTTAGTGGCTTGCAACAGCCTAAACCTTCCCCAATTTGAGGGGTGGATGGCGTCCGTGTAGTTCCATCTTCACTCCTGTGTTGAATAACAGGAGGATTACGACTAACCATAATTTTAATATTTTGTATTTGGAATAGCCAAGGAAGGAAGGAATTATCAAGGAAAAAACAAAATATTAAATATTTTCAACTTTATAGCACGGAGTTCACCTCGTGATTTCTTCAAGCGACTAATACATCATGGATTTTAGTCATCGACTCATTAATGAGTGAAATTAATTCCAGCATTAATTACATATAATAAATTATTTATTATAGAACACTGACATAGACAAACGACTTGCACATATCTCTAATAGATATCTCAAATAATTTATATGCATATATAAGAGAACTTGATGTGGATATGGAAGTTGCTTGGCATTAGGGGAGGTGGGGGGGGGGGGAAGGGCCGCTTGGAACCGCTCGTTACATAAAAGGTAAAGTCTATTTTAGGCTCTGTGAGGTAGTGGCTCCTCCATCAGGTAGGAGTTCCTCCAGAATGTGGCTCCTGCTTCAGGCAGTGGCTCCTGCTTCAGGCAGTGGCTCCTGCTTCAGGCAGTGGCTGCTGTTCCAGGCAGTGGCTGCTGTTCCAGGCAGTGGCTCCTGCTTCAGGCAGTGGCTCCTGCTTCAGGCAGTGGTTGCTGCTTCAGGCAGTGGCTGCTGTTCCAGGCAGTGGCTCATGCTTCAGGCAGTGGCTCCTGCTTCAGGCAGTGGTTGCTGCTTCAGGCAGTGGTTGCTGTTCCAGGCAGTGGCTCCTGCTTCAGGCAGTGGTTGCTGCTTCAGGCAGTGGCTGCTGTTCCAGGCAGTGGCTGCTGTTCCAGGCAGTGGCTCCTGCTTCAGGCAGTGGTTGCTGCTTCAGGCAGTGGCTGCTGTTCCAGGCAGTGGCTCCTGCTTCAGGCAGTGGTTGCTGCTTCAGGCAGTGGTTGCTGCTTCAGGCAGTGGCTGCTGTTCCAGGCAGTGGCTCCTGCTTCAGGCAGTGGTTGCTGCTTCAGGCAGTGGCTGCTGTTCCAGGCAGTGGCTCCTGCTTCAGGCAGTGGCTGCTGTTCCAGGCAGTGGCTCCTGCTTCAGGCAGTGGTTGCTGCTTCAGGCAGTGGCTGCTGTTCCAGGCAGTGGCTCCTGCTTCAGGCAGTGGTTGCTGCTTCAGGCAGTGGCTGCTGTTCCAGGCAGTGGCTCCTGCTTCAGGCAGTGGTTGCTGCTTCAGGCAGTGGCTGCTGTTCCAGGCAGTGGCTCCTGCTTCAGGCAGTGGTTGCTGCTTCAGGCAGTGGTTGCTGCTTCAGGCAGTGGCTGCTGTTCCAGGCAGTGGCTCCTGCTTCAGGCAGTGGCTCCTGCTTCAGGCAGTGGCTGCTGCTTCAGATAGTGGCTCTTGCTTCAGGCAGTGGCTGCTGTTTCAGGCAGTGGTTCCTGCTTCAGGCAGTGGCTGCTGCTTCAGGCAGTGGCTCCTGCTTCAGGCAGTGGCTGCTGCTTCAGATAGTGGCTCTTGCTTCAGGCAATGGCTGCTGTTTCAGGCAGTGGTTCCTGCTTCAGGCAGTGGTTGCTGCTTCAGGCAGTGGCCTTTTCAGGCACCGTGTACCAAGCATTGGCTTTAAACATGGCCTCTTATACATATGCTAAGTGTTTGGATATGGCTTTAGCAAATTGTGATTGTGAGGCATCTGCTTACTACGCTGTTCCTCATACATCTCCCGGAACCTTTGGAGTTGTAATTTCAGGTACTGTTGCTTGGCCGTTAGCTGCTGCTGTCGCGTCTCCTCCACCTCCAACAACTGCTCTAACATCTTAAAAGCTATTTTCTTATTCTCACGATAGTCCTTCGAGGCCACATTGTTCAGATCTTGTTTACGTCTTTCCTTCTCTTCGCCGTCTGGCAAAAACTTTCTTGTGACTCTGTGGTGGTAACCTTTTCTAGTGGCGGGTCGCGCCCCGAGGACGGCTTCCAGGGCAGAGGAAGAGGAACGGAGAGGAGGTGTTCCTGCTGGCAGATTTGATGAATAGGGGCTTTCTGTGGCCGTAGACAGAGTTCCAGGTGAATAAGCACTGTGCTCTGACTCTTGTGGGTAGACACTGTGTTGTTCCCTTGACATATCATCTAGTGGAAATAAACAACATTCAGAGGAGTCAGTAAAGGTGTTGAGAGTTGTTGAGGGATGGTGGAGAGCAGTTGGGTCGTGAGGCAAGAGTTGGGATCCCTGGGTCAGCTGATGGTCCTCCGTGGCTGGGGTTCTCAACACCTCGTTGGGGTCAACCATCCTCTGAAGGCACAGTAAGTCATTATACAACATGACAGTAACAACTAATTAGTTCACAAGCTCATATATGTTACATATAATATACAACTAAGATACCAAATGAGTAATTTTTTATGTAAACGAGAAGTATCAGCGAAAGGTCGGGTGGAGTTAATTAATTATCAAGTCAGAAAATTTTAAGTTTTCTGTAAAATCAAATTTTATATAAAATAATAAACTTACGAGATAGTCGTTGTGTTGCCAGGTGGATGACGGAGCTTCCCCAGTCCCAGGTGGCTACTGGCGCCCCATCCTGACGTTGATCTTTCAGGTACCAGGTGGCTCTGTCTGTCCCAACTCTGCTCTGATCCTTCAAGTGGCAGGTAGCTCTGTCTGTCCCAACTCTGCTCTGATCCTTCAAGTGGCAAGTGGCTCTGCTGGTTATATCCAAACGCTGATCCTTCAAGTGGCAGGTGGCTCTGCTGGTTATATCCAAACGCTGATCCTTCAAGTGGCAGGTGGCTCTGGGTGCTGTATCCAGAGGCTAATGCCGCTTCTGGTGGTCCGTTGACACCGCCGGCGGCTCCCTCACCATCACAAAATAGTGGTATATCTGGCAGTGTCTCCAGGTAGAGGTTCAGGTCGAAGCTGCTGTTAGCGTCCAGACCCGAGGCTGAGCCTGGACAGATGGCGTTCAGGGCACTATGGATGTCCTCCATGTTGTACTGGGACGCCATGTTGTACTGGGACGCTGGTGATGGACGTTGATTTGAACGAGAGACGCAGCCCTTGCTGGAAGGCAGTGGCGTGGAACCTCTCTTCATTGTGAATGCTAAGATGATGACCATGCCTGGCCTGTGACGTTAGTATATATACTGAATAGAGCAACACGGGATCAACAAGTACTCTACCACAGTCCAGGTTCCGCTCCACGTGAGAAACGTTTGCTATGGGCGTTCTCACCACGACTCCAGCCTCAAGTTGCGTTCACGTGCGGCCGCTCAAGTGGCTGACGCAACACTCATCACAATGCTATGTTGTGTTGAGACTTTTTTTTAAAGCACATTTTATGGTAGATTTGTTCTACAATTTTACGTGATACACCCTGCACCCTGAACCAGACAGTGGTTCACACCCTGGACCAGACAGTGGTTCACACCCTGCACACCCTGGACCAGACTATGACACACACCCTGGACCAGACTATGAGACGCCCTACACACCAGGACAGACTGTGGTTCACACCCTACACACCCTGGACCAGACTATGACACACCCTACACACCCTGGACCAGACTATGAGACACCCTACACACCCTGGACCAGACAGAGGTTCACACCCTGGACCAGACTATGAGACACCCTACACACCCTGGACCAGACTGTGGTTCACACCCTACACACCCTGGACCAGACTATGAGACACCCTACACACCCTGGACCAGACTGTGGTTCACACCCTACACACCCTGGACCAGACTGTGGTTCACACCCTGGACCAGACTGTGGTTCACACCCTGGACCAGACTGTGGTTCACACCCTACACACCCTGGACCAGACTGTGGTTCACACCCTACACACCAAGAACCAGACTGTGGTTCACACCCTGGACCAGACTTTGACACACCCTACACATCCTGGACCAGACTATGACACACACCCTGGACCAGACTTTGACACACCCTACACACCCCGGACCAGAGAGCAGCGTCAACAATGAACATGGAGCCCCAAGGTGAGACTCTCACCCTAAGGGCCTCTCCCCTCCCCCCCAAGGGGGTCATCACAAGTCCCAGTATGTCAGTGAGAGACCAAACCCGCTGGCCCAGGACCCCCTCTCACCCTCACCCCCTCACCCAAGGTCTCACACTTGCAACCAACTCAACCAATCATCAACGCTACAACACCGCAATATTAACGTTCTTGACGCCTCGCAGTGGGTTGCTTACTGTACGTTTATGTTTAGGGGGAAAAACAGTTGCTTTTTTTACGGAGTGGGCCACGGAGAGAGCGGGCTGGTGTGAGCGCGTATTTATCCTGGTGTTAAGAGGGCTTTACACGTTATTTTCCAGATGGACCAAACACAGTGTCCGGAAATATTCGTTGCTTGCGTTCATAGTGAATGTTTCCTCCCGTGAAACGTATAGACGAGAGTCCTGCTAACTCCGGTATACTCGTGTAAACTCGGGTATACTCGTAATGCTGTGTACTTGTCGGGAGCAGAAAGCTTGTTCGGGGTTTTCAAGGAACACTTCTATATTTAGGCATCCCTCGTCTGTGTGTTGGTCTCCCTGGTCTGTGTGTTGGTCTCCCTGGCTGTGTGTTGGTCTCCCTGGTCTGTGTGTTGGTCTCCCTGGTCTGTGTGTTGGTCTTCATGGTGTCTGACTTCTGTGGCTCTATACAGGATCAGGTCCCTAGGGGGGGGTCTATACCGGGGATTTGGTCTCTGAAGAGCTCTATATCGATGTCAGGTCTTCAAGGCGGTTAGGGGGCTCTATACTGAGGCCAATCGAATAGTTAATAAATGGAATGCATTGCACAGGCTATGGTGAGCCCGCCGTACTTACCTGGCACAGGAGATGTAGGGCAGACTCCATACACACAGTTTGAAATGTAGATATGATTGAGTTCAATAGGCTCAGGAACCTGTATACCAGTTGACGGACAATTGAGAGGCGGGAGTAAAGAGCCGAAGCTCAACACCGGCAAGCGCAATTAGGTGAGTAAAATTAGGCGAGATTGTCGGCCGAGGCATGTCTGTGACTCGCTGATACGTTTGAGCACGACCTTGGCGGAATATTCAATGGTCAACTTGAGATAACGTTTACATTAGTGTGTGGTGTGCTCGACAAGAGCTCAACATGTTATGCACTAATGCACAAGTCTGGTCAAAGATAACAATGGTCAAAGATAACAATGGTCAAAGATAACAATTAAAGCAACTATTAAAGCTCCAGAAGGTGTCTACGCGGGCGAGAAGCCACGCTGACAGAGGTGCTCTACCCGGAAGGTTGATCTTGCAGAAATAACATGGAATATAATGATACTTTAGAGCAGTCATTCCAGACCAGGGTCCCGCGAGAATTACAATCAATGTTATTCTCTTTAAACGTGTAATTTTCAGTTGTGAATGTCTTATAAAACAATGAAAAACTAGTTAAATTATATTAAATTTATTAAAAAATATATTAACATAAAATCATTACTAAATATATACACAATGTTTGTGACCTGTTAGCCAGATGTAGAGTGAAAATGTTGGTTGTTTGGTAATTAACATTAATTAGCAAATTTCAGCGTTTCTCCAAGCAAAAATGGTTAGAAATTACTGTCAGGTCCAGGGTGTGCAGGGTGTGAGTCATATCCTGGTCAGGGTGTGTAGGGTGTCTTATATTTTTATTCCAGGGTGACTAGGATGTAAATAATAATCTGGTCCAGGGTGTATAGGGTGTAAGTAATAGTCTGCTCCAGGGTGTAAATAATAATCTGGCCCAGGGTGTATAGGGTGTAAGTAATAGTCTGCTCCAGGGTGTAAATAATAATCTGGCCCCAGGGTGTATAGGGTGTAAGTAATAGTCTGCTCCAGGGTGTAAATAATAATCTGGCCCCAGGGTGTATAGGGTGTAAGTAAGAATGTGGTCCAGGGTGTGTAGGGTGTCGTTAAATGATAGTGTATGGGGTCATTAATAACTGGGCCAAGGTAACTGGCTAGCGAAGGGTGTGCAGGGTGTACATTCTCCACTGAAGTACATAATTGACAATGATAGAAGATTATGAATGTGTGAGAACATTGCGTCAGCCGCGGGAGTCGAACGGCCTCACCTGAACTCTACTTCAGGAACGAGTCTGGGACAGAACGGCGGCCGCCACAAACGTTTGTCTGGGTTGGCAAGCGGGAGCGTAAGTCGGGCGGTACGTGTTGTAGGGCGGCCCCGCGTACACATATATTGGCGGGAAGCGTGTTCTCTCCGTCATTCTCGCACCGGTAGTCATGACAGGCGCCATGCTCGCTCACCCTCTTCCCCTCCACTGCGAAGAAAGGTTCCACTCTACTGACTTCCAGGAAGTGACGCGTATATTGTTCAAATCCACGCCCACCTGTGTCCCAATACACCATGGCGTCCCAATACAACACGGAGGACCAATACAGCATGGAGGACCACCTTAGTGCCCTGAACGCCGTCCTTCCAGAGACGGCTGAGCAAAACTATATCTCAGGGATGGACGCTATCGCCAGTTTTGACTTGGACATGGTTGTTGCTTATCTGGATTCATTATCAGACATGTCATCCAACCATTTGTGTGATGGTGAGGGAGCCACCAGCGGCCACAGTGGTGTCGACGGACCACCAGAAGCAACATTATCAGTCTCAGGATGGGACCCACAGGACCACCTGGGACGTGGAGGATCAGCCTCAGGATGGGACCCACAGGACCACCTGGGACGTGAAGGGTCAGTCTCAGGATGGGACCCACAGGACCACCTGGGACGTGAAGGGTCAGTCTCAGGATGGGACCCACAGGACCACCTGGGACGTGAAGGGTCAGTCTCAGGATGGGACCCACAGGACCACCTGGGACGTGAAGGGTCAGTCTCAGGATGGGACCCACAGGACCACCTGGGACGTGAAGGGTCAGTCTCAGGATGGGACCCACAGGACCACCTGGGACGTGGAGGATCAGCCTCAGGATGGGACCCACAGGACCACCTGGGACGTGAAGGGTCAGTCTCAGGATGGGACCCACAGGACCACCTGGGACGTGAAGGGTCAGTCTCAGGATGGGACCCACAGGACCACCTGGGACGTGAAGGGTCAGCCTCAGGATGGGACCCACAGGACCACCTGGGACGTGAAGGATCAGCCTCAGGATGGGACCCACAGGACCACCTGGGACGTGAAGGGTCAGTCTCAGGATGGGACCCACAGGACCACCTGGGACGTGAAGGGTCAGTCTCAGGATGGGACCCACAGGACCACCTGGGACGTGAAGGGTCAGTCTCAGGATGGGACCCACAGGACCACCTGGGACGTGAAGGGTCAGCCTCAGGATGGGACCCACAGGACCACCTGAGACGTGAAGGATCAGCGTCGTCAAGGAAGACCAGTGATCACGTGGGACTTCGTGTTGTTCCGTGTTCAGCCCAAGAAGATAGCGAGTGCTTCGTAAGTTTAAGCCTAGAGTAACGCGTTGTTGAAGCTGCTTTCAAAACGTTATGTTAAACTGTCAACATCAGCACTGCTTGTTTTACTGTTTAACTTTTAATTACTTAATCTACTTTGTTGATAATTAAACGTATCCACACACACTCCTTACATTTCAATAATCAGTGGTTTGGTTTTATATTGATGTTGTACGATGTTTTCAGATGATGGTTGATCCCAACCAGGTGCTGGCCCAGAACCGGAGAACTCCTTCCCCGCCTAGTGCTCTCTACGACCTTTCTCACTTGTTGACTGATGAATGCAGCGAGTATCTTTCAGATGATATGTCAAGGGAACAACACAGTGTCTACCCACAAGAGTCAGAGCACCGTGCTCATCCAGCTGGAGCTCTGTCTGGGGCCACAGAAAGCCCCTATTCATCAAATCTACCAGCAGGAACACCTCCTCTCCGTTCCTCTTCCTCTGCCCTGGAAGCCGTCCTCGGGGCGCGACCCGCCACTAGAAAAGGTTACCACCACAGAGTCACAAGAAAGTATTTGCCAGACGGCGAAGAGAAGGAAAGACGTAAAAAGAAACTGAACAATGTGGCGTCGAAGGACTATCGTGAGAATAAGAAAATGACTTTGAAGATGGTCGAGCAGATGTTGGAGGCGGAGGAGAAGCGACAGCAGCAGCTGACTGCAAAGCAACAGTACCTGAAATTACAAGTCCAAAGGTTCCGGGAGATGTATAAGGTATATTTTGGTGAAACAGTGCCTTTCACTTAGGACTTACAGGTGCTGCTAATTGACACTTAACACATAACCTGTTAGACCCACTACCTGATAGACAGTATCGACAGGACCTCTGACGGGTATCTGTCCTGTATATCATTATCAAACCAAATCTAGCCAAAGACCTCAGACAGATGTTTGACGAATATCAAAGCACCCGTGGCTCTGATGAAGCCAATCACAGCCACGGATTTGGGCTCTCTGCTGCCAGGCCCCTCACCGAGAATAAATTAACTGATGACCTAACAACATGTGAGGCAACACCAAGCCCCTAACCTCACCAGGAGGGGTTACAGGAAGAGCCAGAACACACACAACATATATTATATATATTATATTATTTCATATATT